>OY856188.1:214765452-214840452 GCA_963693315.1 Diogma glabrata | reverse complement strand
ACAGGGTTATATTCGTCAATTCAACCTATTACATGACGCAAAACGTTTAATTATTCGATCTTGCATCATTATTTTAAATATCTTTTGCACGAATTGTATATAAAGTTCAAATCCGCTCCCTCATTTGCGGGAGCGGATTGCATCTTTTGCCTACTTAGGAGTAAAATATAACAAACCATGACAATTCACAACAATGATAGTTTTCATGGAAACAGAAATATTTACAATAAATTCAAACAAATTTGTATAAAAACCGCCTGCTAAGATGAACATTAAAATTATAATGTTTGTGTTCTTTAAATGATTAGATTTAGATTTTAATATCATAATTTTTTGTGTTCGTGGATATGTGGACATATTGTGGTCGTGCAAAAAATAGTATATATATATATTCCTCTGGAGAGAGCATGTCATATCTCCCTCAGTCCAAACACACCTTATGTGTTTGAAAAACGGAGAGAAACATGAACTTCTCTCCCTTGGTGTATAATCTACTATTAAAAAGAAATCGCAAGTAAAATTCAAACGAAGTTATTTTCAAGCTCAAACGTATAACAGTTTCCCAAAAGGTATATTTAATAATATCGAAATTTTTACATAAGAATTACAAACATTTTTCATACTTTTTGTAATATTATTTTAATATTCATATTAAGAAATTAATATTAATAATATAAAAAACAAAGGTAAACAATAATTCATTCTTGTTTTATGATAAAATAATAATTATTAAGTCAATCAATCATACGGTTGGTTTTGTTTGATTCCCTTATTTTGTTGAATTGAATGTTTATCGTTGACATTTCTTTTTTGTGTTTTTTTTATCATATTTGGCGCCTAATTGATATATTTATGGAATTTTTCATCAAATTTGTTGTTTATGTTGTTGAACATAAATTTTTTGTGATAGGCTAGACGTGAAACCATGAAAATGGTCAGGCTTTTAAGTGAGAAATAGAATTGATTGTGTTTTACCGAAAAATATGCTGCCAATAATCTTGTCGACATACTATTAGTAGATTTCGGAATTAATATTTTACATACGTTGATTTTAACAACTTAAATCTAAGGATTTTCAACAAAACCCTGACTGTAATACGAGATACAAAACTACTGTATGCATAAATAATTCTCACGAAATAAACTTAATATCGTACAATAATAATTCAACAATTAAATCAATGTATAATAAGTAAATAAAAAATTAAGATGATCTCATAATAAACTACCGCATAAAATCAATTAATCAACCAAATTTAAATGATAAGTCAGAAAAATAATTCCAACAATCAATCAATGGAATTTTTTATTATTTATAGAGTAAAAAGAATTTGATCGCTTTTTTATCATTTTATATAGACTTTGATCATTTCCATTTCAATATTTCTAATGTTATGACTTGATGATTTTAGTTGATTATTTCATAATTGTTATTAATTTATTACTGTTTAACTATGTGAAAATTAAAGTTAAATAAATCGTTTGGTTAATATTTATTTGTATATAGGTATTGGGTAGGGTTTTGATAAGATTCATGAAGTGTAACAGGTTGAAAAGAACACAAAATGCATATCAACGAATTTGATTGTTTTATACGAGAATTTGTTGATTGTAACCTGAAACCATATTTTTGTTCAAGAGTTTTTCTTAAGTATTAAAACATACCCTTAATTAAAAATAGGCACTATACGATTTGGAACTAAAAAGCCCTTTATATGGATCATAAGTTTCACGCGAAACTATCAACGCCTAACTGCATTGGCATGTTGTTTTGGAAAATAGTGAATTATAAATTATTTAAAAATCATAATTTTATTATATTATAAAATTATGAAGTGTGGTGTGCCTAATTCCACGTACATGGATACGGTTATAGTTCTAGGGAAATCGGAAAAAGCAATAAGAATAAAGCATCTAAACAATTAAATTTTCTGCAACGCGATGTGAAAAACATCGATATAAACGACATCAGTAGTATTCGAAATTATGTAAGTACTAGATGTATGAAGTTTGATAATGAATGCATTAAGAATAAAACAAAAAAAATTTACTTTAAAGCATCTTAAGTGACCAACAAGAATGTTTAGAAGAAGCAACCAACCCCCGAGAGAGGAATTCTTATAACGCAGTGTAATAATAAAATATTTAACAATCTGCACACCTACTGCAAAACAATCAAAAATCAAACTGCAAAATTTGTAATTCAAATTGAAAAGAAATTCACTTAATCTGATGTTCAATCGTTGGTGTGGTCTACAGAGATTCTGTGATAGACACAATAAATTGACTCGAAAGCAATAACGCATTATCAAAATCATGCAGTAACTTTAAAATATATTACTCAACGGATAAGGATTCAAAGCAGTATATTCTAAATCAATAACAAAAAATTTTAAACTTTATTTAATGAACGCCCACAATTTCGATTGATTTGATTCACTAACAATTAAAATACACCTAATATTTACGTTACACAAAAATATAAATAAATTGTTCAAAAATTAGTATTTCATTTTGTATCTTTCTAATAATTCATCAAATTAATTTCTAAAATATTTCAATAAAAAAACTGATTCTTTAGCGCCAATAAAAATCAAAACATACTATTGAATCGATCAATCTCTTATTTCAATCAACAAAATGATCTTACAAAATAATATAATTGATCAACTTGTAACGGTAACTAAAAACGGCCCTTAACCTTCTACATTCTATAAATTATTTCTATGAAAATTAGATCTTTCATTCGTTACTGTGTATATTGCGTATATTTACTAATTTTTATTCCGTACTTCCTTTATCAATTTAATTGGATTCATTACATTCATTTTATTTTGAAAGATATATCTAAAATTACTTCTTGAATTTCATTTTTGTTTGTTTGTTTTATTTGACTTAAACTTTTATAAATAAAAAAAAATTAAGAAAAGAAAAATCTGGTTTTCAGTGCATAATTGCAAAAATTGAGATGAAAACAATTTTTTTTTCGAAGGGAACAATTTCGGTTATCGATATAATTAAAAGAAAAAAGTGATTGTTTTGTATATAAGGCGAATAAATTTTAATTTTAAATCATTCTGTATTTTGGATTAACAAACAACAGTTCTTCTATTTTATAAACTTAAAACCCCTAAACGTAACGAGATGGCTTTCAAGGTATTCAAAATATATACAAGTTGAAAGTAATTAAATTAATCTAGCATACATTTATTCTTTCAGTGTTTGTTTTTATTAGCTATTATAGTAGCTATCAATGCAGTTGATATTCAACCACAATATATCAATCAACAACAATATTATCAACAACCACAATTAGTTACAAACCAACACATTCAACCTGTTCAACTACAAACTCTTGCTCAGCCAATCTTGAGGAAACAAATTATCCAGCAACAACAAGAAGAATATAATGGTCATCCACAATACAGTTTCCAATATGAAGTTGCTGATCCTACAACCGGAGATTTCAAAAGTCAACATGAAACACGTGATGGTGATGTTGTGAAAGGACAATATTCTTTATTAGAATCAGATGGACATCAACGTACCGTAGATTACTCTGCTGATGCGCATAGTGGATTCAATGCTGTTGTATCACGTCAATTTGTTGGACAAAAAGGTAATTCGCAACCACAACACATTATCAATAATCCAGTGTTACTCCAGCAACAACAACAGTCATCTATTATTAAAAACTACCAACCAGTTCGACAAGTTGTGTATCAACAACCACAGCAACAAATTATTAAACAAGTATCACCACTTGCAATTCAACAATCTCAACCTGTTGTCTATCAACAAAATCTTCAATCAGCCTATCATCAACAACCAACTGTTTTAAAATCTATTGCAGGATATCAACCTGGTTTAAACTATAATGATGGACAATCTTATACTCAACACCATTAAATTTTAAAAGCATTAAGTATTGTTAAATTGTTGTACATAATAGTTTGTGTTAAGTTTTTTTTTTTAATTCGAGAGAGATAATAACGAACTTCATTAATAGTCATGTCACTGTAGTTACCATAATAAGATTTTTGATTATATATAGTTAATATATGGTACATTTTAAATAAAATATATAAAACAGAAACTTAAATTCTTATTATTTAGCATGGATGTTAAAAACGATTATATAGTAATAGTAATATTGGCAGATGTTGTAATTTGGCATGTACAACAAATTTTGGAAATTAAAAAATTACTCTGAACCATAAACAATGAGAACTAAACTAAGAGCTAACGAACTTCAAAAAATTCTATAACTGATTATACAAAAGTATGTTTCAACATACGGCATAATATTCCATGGAAATGATGTACATATCTAGGAAACTAACCACTACAGTCGAAACATCCGGAGACACTAAGTTTTTCGACCTTACTACTATAAAAATCTTCACAGAGCTTAAAACGTGACACCACTTTACTTCAAGTCAAAATGTTGTATGTTTCGAATCCTTAATTTAAAAATATCCTCATATCCATTTGACAGCTTACACAAAAACGTGAACAATAATAAATAGTCTTATCTTAAAATGATTTTTTTTCTTCCTAAAATCAGATTTGTAATTGAAACCATACAATCGTAATTTTTCAGGTAAATAGATTAAGACCACAAAAAAACCAAAACAGAACTTTAAAGACGAACATATTTAATGAATGGAAAACTAAAACTGTCCAAAAGTTAAAAAAACAATGATTTGTTTAGATTTTTTGGACAGCATAACAAAAAGGATTAAGGATTATGTTTATTGTACGTTTAAATAACCAGACAAACAATTTGACATTCTAAAGAAATTAATTCAAATGACAGGAAATATTTAGCATATTGGCATTCGCAGAATTTCAACTCTCATTGTTTATGGAGGAGATCATATTATTTAATTACATAAATATTAATTTATGACCCCTTTTATTTTCAATAATAACAATTGGTTAACAATATTTATTGAGATTAATTGAAGAATTTTATACAACTCATACTGATTAAGATTATTATTCAATTATTGACAAACTAAACTAATACTTTATTTGTTATTGTCAAATAGTACTATTATACTTTTAAATATACTTAAACTACACTACGGAAAATATGGAGTGACTGAAATTTCAAGCTCTGAGATATCAAGACTTCGGTCTAGGTTAAGGATTTTTATATAGTTTTCGGGAAAAAACTTTTATGAGGATATTGTTTTTAGTTTTGGGCAGCGATGTATATCAAACATAAAACTCTTTGTTGAAATATCAGTATTTTATCTTTGTCTTGAAATTTATAACAAAACTAACACGAAACATCAATACGTTGCTGGAAAACAATAACATATCATCATATATTAATATGATTTTGTGAAAAGATGATACACTTACCAAACTACTCAAAAGCTTCTCCATTTAGTGTTTCGAGACATATAACAAAATTAAAATTTCAAAATTCCAAACGTATTCCAAAAATTATTACAAAATCAAAGATTGGAACTTTTTTCAAAATTCTAAATATGCATATTGCAAAATTTATAAGAAAATCAAAAATTGAAACTTTTCCAAAATTCTTAAAATATTGCAAAAATTATAACAAAATCAAATATACAAACTTTTTTCAGAATTCTAAAGATATTCCAAAAATTATTACAAAATCAAAAATTGAAACTTTTTTCCAAAATTCTGAACATATTCCAAAAATTTCTAACTTTTCCAAAATTCTAAAAATATTGCAAAAATTATAACAAAAACAAAAAACAAACTTTAATCAAAAATTCTAAAAATTATAATAAAATCAATAACACAAAATTTTAAAAAATTCTAAAGATATTCTAAAAATTATAATAAAATCAAAAATTCAAACTTTTTCCGAAATTCTAAGAACATCGCAAAAATTATAACCAAATCAAAATACAAACTTTTTTTCAAAATTTCAAAAATATTTCAGAAATTATAATAAAATCAAAAATGTACATGTCCAAATTTCAAGTTCAATTACAACATTTCATGTCATACAAATAATTATTTTTATTTAAAAAAAAAATTGGGTAAAATTTTGACAAACTTGACAATAATTTTTTGACAAACTTATAATGCAATAAGCTAGTTTGTAGTCTCACATACCAATCCCGACTATCAAGATTTCTTTGAATTCAAGGTTACTTACTGCTCATTATCACTTAAAATTACTGTTTTTAAGCAAAAAAATGCAATTTCCTTGTTTTAACACACTTGACGATTTTTTGACACATTTCCGGTACAGTTATCGAACACATCGTCCGTTGAAGATACCTATTTCTAGAAACAAACATTTTTGAAATTCTTCCAGCGGTTTTCTGAATTTCATTGGTTGTGACGGACGGCCGGCCGGCAGGCGAAGATACATTTTGTTTTTGCTTTTTTCAGAATCGGTAGTTCCTAAAACTTCGAGAAATGCCAAAAAAGGTGAGGGTAATAATTTCACTTTTGGCTCGAGAATGTAATACTTAGGTCTTTCAGACCGAAGTAATAATAATTTGATTTTAACACACCTATTTCAAAGTCAAGAAATTGTAAAAATAATAATAGGCTAAATTAAAATAAAGACGATAAAAACGAAGAATTAATGCAATAAATTTGGGAACGTAAAAGAAATAAAGATTTTATTCGTATACACATGACAAACAACATTATCTTATAAAAATTGTACAAATTACATAAAGTCTTTGGTCAACTTCCTTAACCCTTTTTATACATACCTTTTAATAAGAATTGTTTCAATTTCTAATATTTTATTACAAATCATTCCCGAAGGAAAAATGTCAGATATCACACTGATTACAAATTTCAATGACATGACTTTTGCTAAAAAAAAAAATAATAAAATATATGAACAAGTATATTATTTCAGAAATTCCTTAAACACCACATTCTGTGCGAAGGGCGTTTTAGCTTCGTCATTCGAATAAAAGGTTTGATAGAAAAATAAATAAAAACAGAACGAAAAAAACAATACAATAAAGGTTTCACCTGTCAAATAGGTATAGTTAGTGATCTGTTATTGGTTTTAAAGATTAAAAAAATCAGATTAAAAGATTTATTTTGTTTCTCAAGAGAGGAACGATATAATATTTGATTGGAATATGTGTATAGAGTTTTCTAATTTGTAAACATTTTTATTGTTTATAAATATGGATATCACTAAATTTAAAATAAGTAGCATCGATTTTATTTAATATTTAGAATATAATTTGGTATATTTATTTGGTTTGGTAAAATATAGTTTAAAGTAATCGGTTTTCCAATGGGATCGGTCTGTTTTTAGGGATGTTATCAGGTTCACTCTAATTAAAATTACAAAAAAATTCTAAATTCAAACTGAACGGAAAAGAGGAAAAATTTATAAAAAGGAATTTCTGTTATTCCATAGCTAAAGCCAGTTAAGCACATATAGGTATAATTCCTAAAGGAGCAAGGTCGTAACGTTAGTATGCAAGCCGTTGTTCTCTTTGCAATTGTTTGTCGATAAGCTTTCGAAATGTTTTTGGCTATGTGGTAAAACGTAGCCGTCAATTTTTTTAAAAATTTTATGATTCATTTTTTTTACCACTACCAACTTGACAAAATAGCATTTACTCAACCTCCATAAGCATGAAAACAAAATTGATGGCTGTGGTAAATTTCAAGTTGTTCAGAAAAACAGCTATATAAAATTTGGGACCGAGAAATAAATATAAATAAAAATTTATGGTAACAAAAATCACAAAAATCGGTCTCAAGTCTTTAAATTCTATCAAGAAAGCAATCGGAATACCAGAAAAATCGTGGTTTTGGTGACTGTAGGTATAATAATTAATTGCTTGTTTTTGCAATAATTGGTTTATTCGTAAAAAAACGTTGTTACTTGTATTATTATTTATTATAATATCTAATTTCTAATAATATAATATAATATCTAATTTTTTATTTTAATAATAGCTAATTTCTCAAACCAATCACATTAAGGCATGAAACATTTAAATTTATTTATGCTTTTCTTATATGTGCAATCTTTTCATTTGCAATCTAATCATCGTAATCTTTTTAATCCAAAAAATCGTTGGGGAACAGCAACGACGTCAAAATTATATAATTGTAAAGACTGTTTGTCAATTGATGTTACTTAATTTACTTATTGTAAATCTCGATTGTAATTCATGTAAAAAATATGCAAAATGTCTCTAGGGGGTATAGTCATGGATAAGGCGTCACTGCAGGGATATTACTCTTTGTGACAGGCCCATATAGATATTTTTTGGTAAGCATTTCGTTATGCTCACAGACCATCAATTTGTTACATTTCTCGTGTAAGTAATCTCGTTCGGTCTTCAAATGACATCTGGTTGCGGTAATGATTTTCACTCAACTGAAGTGTTTAAAGGTTTAGCACTTTCTAAATTTTACGATTTTACTTTTTAACACCACCGGCATCTTATCCCACATTATTATCGCTGACAACATTAATCCACTGCTATTTAGTTCTAAAATAGTTTTAAGTTGTTTATTATTCCAAATATGATATGCAATAACGCAACATCACGAGACGTTCTAGCTTTTTCCGATCAGTGTGGAGTTTCAAAAGTATCATATTTTTCTTTTGTCTATAGTACGCTTGATTTATAGAATTAGAAATATTCTCATCTTGCTGTTAAGCGTTGTTATTGATTATTTTCATTCTTAGGTTGAAGCAAAGAAAAATTTTAACAATTAATTATATAAATATAAATTAATTTAAAAACATCATATACTATGCACGTTAAATCACAATTTAATCTAGATTTTATATGTATTACATATTAAACTTTTGTTTACTTACAGTCAATATATAAAAATTGTTTACAGTCAATATTTAAAAAGAGAAATTTCCATTTATTGAAAGAAAAATACTCTTTTTTAAAAAATTTCCATTAAAGCAAAAAACAGTACAATATAAATACAACCAGTACGGTTGAAAATGTTAACGAATTTTGAAAATGTTAACAACAGGTACGGGCGTACCGGTCCGTACCGGCTTCATATCACCACTGCACTAAATCGAATAAGAACAAATCATGGACGTTGTGCTGATTCTTTCTACAAGTGGGGCATTTCAGAGTCCCGTCAATGTGACTGCGGGGCTCCACAACAAACCATAAAACACATTGCAACTGTGTGTCATATTCGACGATACAATGGCGACATCCCATGTAGTAGCATGAATAGACTCATTTGACGTAAACATCTAATGCTCAAATGTACTGCTTAATGTTCAAATACTTTACTTTTTACCTCTTAACTAAAATACGCGCAATCAAATCGATGGTAAGCTCATTTAATGTGTATATTCATGTTTTGTTTTAGGTAGATTTCATAGAAAAATTTGCCGATTTTAAGTTTTATTTTTATTTTATATGTGTCACAAAAAACCATACCTAACTATTCCTAAATAAAATAAACAAGGAGTTATTATTTGTAATATTTAAAAACATAGTTTATGGTTTTGTCACAATATTTAGAGTTACAAATCTAGTTTTGATGATAAAACAAAAATATATTTTAAATGTGGAAGTGCATAGCTTGTCTGTCAAAGAATTTGAACTCACTGGCACTGATGAGGTTACGAGTTCGAATCCCAACCGAAACACGCAAAAGATAAAAACAGAGTTTTTTCTGAGATAATTTCAACAATATCTTTGATTTGAAAAAATTCAAGTTACTCCCTTCAAGTTACTTCAAGTTACTTAATTGCTCACAAAAATTCGGAATAATTAAAATTTTCCAAAGGTTGTCAAATATGCAAGCGCATACATGACAATAATTGACCAAGTGTCGCTCATTGATTTCGCATTGATTGGAAGCACTCAATAATAGCAATTCCCTCGTGACTAAGAATGTTGACTATAATAGAAATATTACACATCCTATGATATCACACAATAGTGCTGTCTAGAACTTTAATGGAAAAATCCCCAAAATAATGTTAAAACGTTCCCGAAACATAGGAGTCTAATGACAGTTGAGAGTTTTTTCTCAGATAATTCCAACCATACCTTTGAATTGAAAAAAATCAAATTGCTTTCTTAGTTACTTGAGTTTAATTGCTCACAAAAGTCCCAGAAATTTTAAAAGAATTAATCTCTAAAAATATAATGTAATCAATGATATTCCAAAATATAATCTTCCGATCAAAAAATCAAGTCCTATTTTACAGCGAAGATTTCATATATATATCTCTGCCACCTCAAAAACAATACATACATCAACCACACAGTCAATTATTTCTTTCCTCTCAACATCATTTCACAATAAAAACAAGTTATGCTGAATAATAAGAACTTAATAAGAAATAACATTCCCCTTAACATACATATCAACGCAAAAGTCAAACAAGATCATAATTACTCAATTTTTGTAGAACAATATGATCCATTTTAGCTATTAGTGAAACAAAAAGATCAAATACAATAATAGATGGGATAACGAATCACACGGTTGTATCGAATTCTAAACAAATGATCCAGATTGTGTAAGACAACAATCAATCCACTCGCAATTTGCATGTACATTGAACATATATGCATATTTTTCTCTCATACAACTATGTACTTAAGAAAGTATTTAAAATTTTTGTTAATTGACTTGTGGCACTCACACTGCTTTATCTTAATTTTTAAATTCTTCTTGTAGTTCGACCTTCACGTTGATAATGATTAACATTAATAGGAATCAAACCTTTAATTGTCGAATCTTTAATGGATTGTACCCTTTGATGAAATTACTTCGGTCTGAAATACCTAAGTATTATATCCTCGAGCCAAAATTGAAATTCTTACCGCCACTTTTTTTGGCATTTCTCGACGTTTTAGGACCTACTGATTCCAAAAAAGCAAAAAATTTAAAATGTATGTCTGCCTGCATGCCGGGCGTCACAACCGACAAAATCCAGAAAACCGCTGGGATTTCAAAAATTTTGTTTTCAAAAATAGATTTACTCAATGGTAAGAGTTGAAAGGATGATGTGTTCGATAGCTGTCCCGGAAGTCAAAAAAATCGTCAAGTGTGTCAAAACAAGGAAATTTGCATATTTTTGGCTTAAAATACGTTCATTTGGAGTGATTACGAGTAGAAACATTGAATTTGGAGAAATCTTGATGGTCGGGATTGGTATGTGAGACCAAAATCTAGATTATTGCATTATAAGTTTGTCAAAAAAAAGTTGTCAAGTGTATCAAAAGAATGGTTTTCATTTTTTTTACCTAATTTTTTGGGAAAAAATAAAATTAATTATTTGAATGGCATGAAATGAGATCGATTTCTGAAATATCGAATCGATCGAATCGATTTGTTGGAATTTTGAAAAAGTTTGTGTTACAGCCTCCAGTAAGTAGTGGACTGTATTCTTTGATGTTTGGATGATCGATGATAAATTACTGGAGTTGTAACAAGCTGATGAATTTTTGCTGTGATGTCTATGGTATAATTATATATTTATTGTTGGATGATCGATTATGAACTAAAATTATGACATCTTGAGACGACAATATGAAACGGTCTGGTAGACGACGACAAATTTACAATCAATTGGTGACTGACAACCAGGCTTCGATGATGAACTAAATCTTGATGTATTAAACTGATAATTTGAAATTCACAATTAGTTGTTGTCTAACAAACAACCTGGATGATGAACTTGGTTACTAGCAGCAGTGCGTATTGCTTAACAGGTTGGGCATTCGATGATTCAATTTAATATTGCCTAGCAAACAAGCCTCGATGACGATGCAAAATCTTGATGTATTACAATTAACTATTGCCTGAAATATTGCCTAACAAGCAAGCCTCGATGACGATGCAAAATCTTGATGTATTACAATTAACTATTGCCTGAATTATTGCCTAACCAGCAAGCCTCGATGACGATGCAAAATCTTGATGTATTACAATTAACTATTGCCTGAATTATTGCCTAACAAACAGGCCTCGATGACGACTCACAATCTTGAAGAATTACAGGCCTCGATGACGACTCACAATCTTGAGGAATTACAAATCTTGAAGAATTACACTGATTGTATGTAATTTAGAATTAACTATTGCTGAATTATTGCCTAACAAACAGGCTACGAAGATATAAACTTATGCATAAATAATGGCGTCGTTGTCACGTATACAGACTCGAACACCTGTTGAAACAAAGATATGAATGACAACGAAATTAAGTCTACTACCTTTAATTTCTCAGCCTCAGTGCATTACTGCAAGAAAACACATTTTATTTTATTATTATTTTAATTTAATATTCCAACTTTAATTCACTAAATTTATTTTTAATTTGAACAAATTGAGATAACTTTTACACGTATTATCACCCAAACAGATGATTTGATAAGAGATTTTTACTAAGAAAAACATGAATATATATATACTCCCCTGTCAAAACATCGACACCAACACGCTCAATTATGAACAGTGGTCGTTGCCAGTACTTTAGTTAGATTATGAAAATATCCGCCTACATCAAATTTGATGTTTTTACCGAAAGCAAAAAAAGTTGTTTTGACAGAATTTTACCGGAAAGAATAATAAGTTCCCGCTAAACATGGTGAATCGTTTACGAATCGTTTACGAACCGTAAACGAACAATGCGGTTCGTAAACGGTTCGTAAATGGTTCGTAAACGATTCACCATGTTTAGCGGGTTGTTTTGACAGAAAAGTTTGTTCAAAAGGTAAACAATGTACATATTTAATTATTAATATCAATTAATATTATATTCTTATTTCTATCATTCAATGTTGTTGCTGATCGAATTTATGAAGATAACTACAATTAAAATAGTGGCTGAAAAATATATAATGACCGGAATAAAGTTAAGTTAAATCATATATTGATACAAAACAATATTCTTTTGAACATTGTGTAATTTTAGGATCTACAGGAACGCAATGGCGTTTCCAGTTTGTATTTTTGATTTTGTAAGAATTTTCGGAATATTTTAAGAGTTTTGAAAAAGTTTAAATTTTTAATTTTATTATAATTTTTGGAATATTTATGGAATTTTGATGAAAATTTGTATTTTTAATTTTTACGACATTTTTAGAATTTTGGAATAAGCATTTTGAATTTCAAATTTTTGATTTGGAAAAAGTTTCAATTTTTTATTTTGTAATAATTTTTGACATATTTTTAGAATTTTACAAAAGTTTGTATTTCTGATTTTGTTATAATTTTTGCAATATTTTTAGAATTTTGAAAAATTTTCTATATTTGATTTTGTAAGAATTTTCGGAATGTTTTCGAAAAAGTTTCAATTTTTGGTTTTATTATAGTTTTTTGAATGTTTTTGACATTTTGAAAACAGTTGGAATACTTGATTTTGTTATAATTTTTGCAATATTTTTAGAATTTTTGAAAAGTTTGAATTTTTGAATATGTTTATTATGAAATTTTACAATAAACTTTGAATTTTGCAAAAATTTTCAATTTTTGATTTTGTAAAAATTTTCGGAATATTTTTAAAATTTTGAAAAAGTTTAAATTTTTGATTTCATCATAATTTTTGGAATTTTGAAAAAAGTTTGTGTTTTTGGTTTTGTTATAATTTTTGGAATTTTAAAAAAAGTTGGAATTTTTGATTTTGTTATAATTTTTGCAATATTTGCAGAATTTTGGAAAAAGTTTGTAGTTTTGAATTTGTGAATTAAGAAACAATAATTTATAATTTTTGTTTGGACTTTTGAAAAAAGTTTCAATTTTTGATTTTTAAGAATTTTCGGAATATTTTTAGAATTTTTAAAAAGATTAAATTTTCGATTTTATTATAATTTTTGGAATTTTGAAAAAAGTTTGTTCTTTTGATTTTGTTATAATTTTTGGAAAATTTGAAAATTTTGAAAAGAAATTGTTTGAATTTTTGCCATATTTTTGAAATTTTGAAAAATTTAAATTTTAGATTTTATTATAATATTTGGAATATTGCAAAACAATTTGTATTTTTGATTTTGTTATAATTTTTGCAATATTTTAAGAATAATGGAAAAAGTTTCAATTTTTGATTTTGTTATAATTTTTGCAATATTCTAAGAATTTTGAAAAAAGCTTCAATCCTTGATTTTGTAATAATTTTTGGAATGTTTTTAGAAGTTTAAAAAAAAGTTTAAATTTTTGATTTTATTATAATTTTTAGAATACTTTTGAAATTTTGAAAGAAAAATGAATTTTTGATTCTGTAATATTTTCTTGAAACGCTAAATGGAGAGGTTTTTAAGGTTTTTTTGCTGGCTGTATTATCTTTTCATTAAGTTATATTAAGCTATGATCTGTTATAATTTTGCGGCAACGTATTAATATTCTGTGTTTGTTTTGTAATAAATTACTAAACAGAGATAAAAAATACTTGTGCTTTAACAAAGAGTTTTATTTTTGATATACATCGCTGCCTAAAACTAAAAACAATGTCACCATAAAAGTTTTTTGCCGAAAACTATATCAAAATCCTTAACCCAGACCAAAGTCTTGATATCTCAGAGCTGTGAGATTTCAGCCCCTTTATATTTTTTAATTTAAAATAAGGCCGGTCGTTATATTTTCTCAAAACATCTTCTAATAAATACAACTTTTGGTCAAAAACTACATTTAATCTACAACTTGGTATTGTTGTTGGGATTGGCTTAAGCAGGATAGAACCATATTACATGTATAATTTCATGTTCAATTACATTATTTAAAATGTATGAAAATTATTCTTATGATACACTTGACAATTTTGTTTAACACAATTATAATACAATAATCAAGCTCCTGCCTCACATACATATCGACCATCAAGATTTACCTTCATTCAATATTACTGCTCATTATAACTTAAAGTAAATATTTTTTAATGAAAAAACATGTAAATTTGCTTTTTTTGACACACTTCCGCTACAGTTATCAAACCCTTTGTCCTTTCGACTATTACCATTAATGAAACCTATATTTTTAGAAATAAACATTTTTGAAATCGCTCATACGGTTTTCTAGTTTTCGTAGATTGTAACGGCAGGAAATCGATAGGACATTAAACGTCGAGAAATACCAAAAAAAGAACTAGAAATACCAAAAAATACTAGTACATATTGTTTAATCAACGAATGAATAACATGAATTCTATGTGTATTTACCAATACTTCAATTCAATCTCGTTTGAGTGATCGTAGCTGTCAAATGGATGAAGATAAAACTTAACAAATGTAGATGATACTTGGTCATATGTTCTCACCTCCTCAATTAATAGCTTTTTCATACTAAATTGTTCATAAGCATAATATTATTAGTATTATTATAACAATTAACATTTGTTTATAACTCAAATTTGTTTATCAAATTCATAAACACTTTTCAATATTCAAAGTGAATTAACTTTAAACTGTTTTTATCCGCTATAAATCAAATTAAATAATTCTAAGTCTTTTACTTATAAATAAGAACGATCACTTTAGAAAAGTTGTTTACAATAAACGCCTATAATCTTAGATAACTGATTAGAAGATTTAAAATGGATTTAGATATTTCTGAAAAAGTATAAACGAGTAAAAAAGTTTCGTCAATTTTTTTTGAACTTAAATAAAATTTAGAATGATGTTTCCCATTTGTACTTTTTTATACACTTTTTCAGTTTAATATAAGCTTGCGGTTTTATATAAATTTCATTACAATATCTTATTGTAATATTATACCAACCCATACAATCCTTATCAGTATCTAATCTAAATATCGGACCATATTTACTTTTTCGTAAATTATTATTAAAATCTGATAATACATATTTCTAGATTCGATAACGAAATTCAAAATACATTTAATCCAAACACTGTCATAACCAGGATTACTTAAAATATTGTTATTTATTTTTCGATAAGAATTTTGGTGATACTATAGAAATCTTAATTCAATTCAATTACTACAGTTTGAATTTAACAAAAAAAAATTGTCAATGTAGAATCAACATGTTTTAAAGCACACATACACAGCGCAGAACATTAATCACATATCGATGTCATAATAACACACACAAAAAGCACGTTGAATTAGAAATAAAAATTGATGTAAACTGCATATCAACAATATACAATAGATCAATTCCTTAATCCATATTTTGGTGTCTTTAAATCAATTAATTTAAAACTAAAGATCTTGTTTTTAACACCCACACCCAAATTTTGAATCAAACAAAAAAAATGATATTGTTGTTTTAACGTTCGATTTCTTAATTCAAATACGATCAATTCTGACCATTGAACAAGAAAACAATATTTGATAAATTATTAACTTTGATTAAGACACGACTTTTGTTTGATGTCTCACTTTTTCTTTTTAAGATTATTTTTTGTTCACTATGTGTATCTTTTATTATTTATTAATTTTGAACATTTTGGTGTTTAATTTTGTTTCAATTTATATGTCGTGATGTCTACTCCAAAAAAATAATTGTTAATAAAAAAAGAAACACAGTGCAGGTGGAGGAAATAAATAAATATTTAAGGAAAACACCAAATTTAGTTAGTAACTCGAGATCTTCGAAACCACCCCAAAGTTTCTATAAACATTCAAAAGGCATATTATGGCGTTGAATATTGGTTCTGAAAGTATTAGATGTTACGAACGTTAGTAAAGTTAAGTTTAGCGGAGGGTGCTCTAAATTTAATAGGTACAAGTTTATTCCATTTTTAATATTTCATTACGCCCTAGAGTGTAATAAATATATTTGCCTAGTTAGTTTTATCAATCAATATAAAAAACTAACATAAATGAAACGCCCTACTTTAAATTACTACAAACTGTATCGTGACAATTTTTAGTTTGGTCGCAGAAGAAATATTGTATGGCCACTGAGGACTGGGGCAAAAATATCCTTTTTTTACTAAACATTATTATTATTATTTATTATTATTTATTGTTTTTTCCAATTGTTTACAATACTACAAATTGTTATTATAAATAATTTAGATAACACTATTATGCGATTATAATTTTAGTTAGTAATGTAAGTTGGAAAAAATTAAGAGCATATTTTAGTCGTTACGACTAGAGTTATGTGCCCTTTCTTAACAAACAGATTGTTTTAACACGGTGTTTAAAAAAATCTGTATAACTAGAGATACGCTTTTCGCGACATTTTCTGTTTCTCGAGAAAAATTGAGAACGGAAATCTGTTTCTCGAGAATTCTCGAGATAATTCTTTATTAATTTTCTTTAATTAAAAAATAATTTTCTAACCCAATAACTCCTCATAAACCCTGTTCTCTAATTATAACCGCCAAATTATCATTAGCTATCTGGGATTTTTTTAAAGTTACTAGAATTGAGAGATGTTTCTGTTTAAATCGGCGGACGCTTTGTTAAAGGTTCTTAACAGTCAAATCATTTTCTGTATGGGAAACCAGTCCTGTAAAAATGCTCTATCAAAGTAAACAAACTATTCTTACAAATTTTGAAATCAAAGAGAGGAAACAGTTTTTTTCTCGGTTTTTACAGAGTGTTGCGATACACAATTTCTATTGGGGGTGTAATTAAAACAACTATATACTATTTGAATAAACTTTGGTCCTCACTTAGGTCACCCATATAAAACTAATCGATTAAATTAAGACTTCAAGTGACATTCAGTCATAAAAATTACGTTCCTTTATAGACATTATACGAAAAAAATCTAATAATTCGTCAGCGATTCATCATTTTTTATCATATGGATAACGGAGTCCTTACTCTCAATATTTACAATATTTATCAAATAAAACAAATATAGTGTTCATTATCTAATTTAAAATTTTAGTTTATAAGATAAAACATGATTCTCAATCTAATTTGATGAATTATTCTGACAGAAAAATTCGTAAAATTGTAGAAGGGTTGCGCTGACTGCAAGAAAAGCTTAGTGAGTTTTAAAAAATTTAAATTTAAGGTTTAAAAACCTTAATGAGTGTTTTTTGTTTGTCTTTATTGGGTTGCGCTGACTGCAAGAAAAGCTTAGTGAGTTTTAAAAAGTTTAATTTTAAGGTTTAAAAACCTTAATGAGTGTTTTTTGTTTGTCTCGAGAAATAAAACAAAATTTCTTGAGAAATAAGAAATAAAAATCTATAGAGAATTCTTGAGAAATCGAGAAAAAGAATTCTCGAGAATAATCTCTATGTATAAGCTCCAAAATAATTAAAACATGTGGCGTTGAGGGATTAATCTACATGATAAGATTTGAGGAAAAATTATAAATGTAAAAATATAGACAGCTATTTTTCAAAGCAATAATTAAATAACTAATGTACTAAACAGCTAATTTTAGAAGTCTAATAATATGTATACAACAAACCAATACAATAATTAAAATATGGAGGGGCTGAAATCTCAAGCTCTGAGATATCAAGACTTCGGTTTTGGTAAAGGATTTTGATATAGTTTTCGGCATAAAACTTTTATGAGGACATTGTTTTTAGTTATGGGCAGCGATGTAAATCAAACATAAAACTCTTTGTTAAAGTACATGTATTTTTTTTATCCCTGTTTAAAAATTTATTACCAAACTAACACGAAACATCAATTCGTCGCCGTAAATTATAACAGATCATATACTTACATAATTTAGTGAAAAGATGATACACTCGGCAAACTACTCAAAAACCTCTCCATTTAGCGTTTCGAGAAAATATTACAAAATCACAAATATATATTTCTTTCAAAATTCCAAAAATATTGTAAAAATTAAATAAAATCAAACTTTTTCAAAATTCTAAACATATTCCAAAAATTATTACAAAATCAAAAATTAAACTTTTTTCAAAAATTCTAAATATATGGCAAAAATTATAACAAAATCAAAAATTGAAACTTTTTTCAAAATTCCAAAAATATTCCAAAAATTAGAATAAAATCAAATATTTAAACTTTTTCAAAATTCTAATAATATTCCAAAAATTCTTAAAAATTCAAAAATTCAAACTTTTTCCAAAATTCTAAAAATATTGCACAATTTATCATAATATCAAAAATTGAAATATTTTTCAAGATTCCAAAAATTATAATAAATTCAAAAATTTAAAATTTTTCAAAATTCTAAAAATATTCCAACAATTCTTACAAAATCAAAAATTGAAACTTTTTTCAAAATTCTAAAAATATATATAAAATTCACAAATTCAAAAATTCTATTTTTTTCAAAATTCTAAAAATATTGTAAAACTTAAAACAAAATTAAAAATTAAAATTTTTTCAAGATTCTAAAAATATTGCAAAAATTATTACAAAATCAAAAATACAAACTTTTTTCAAAATTCTAAAAACATTTCAAAAACTATAACAAATTCCAAAATTTCCATGTCACATTTACGTCATACAAACAGCTAAATTTTTTTTTCCAAAATATTGGCTATAAAAATAAATGAAATCATTTTTTTGACATACTTGACAATAATTTTTTGACAAACTTATAATGCAATAAAATTCTCAATAATAATAATATCATGTTCATTATATTTCATTTCATCCAAATAATTAATTTTAGTTATTTGAAACCAGAAATGAAAATTATTCTTTTGACACACTTGATATTATTTTTTTGACAAACTTATAATACCATAATTCTCTATAATAATAATAAAATGTAATACAAATAATTAATTTTATTTTTTCCAATAAATTGGGCAAAAAAAATAAATAAATATCATTCTTTTGACACACTTGACAACATTTTTTTGACAAACTTATAATGCCATAATTCTCTATAATAATAATAAAATTTCATGTCATACAAATAATTAATTTTATTTTTTCCAAAAAATTGGGTAAAAAAATAAACAAAAATCTTTATTTTACACACTTGACACTAATTTTTTGACAAACTTATAATGCAATAATTTAACATCAAGATTTCTCCACATTCCTACGATGTTACTACTCATTTTCTCTTAAAATGAAAATTTTTTAACTAAAACCAATGTAAATTTTCATGTTTTGACACACTTAACGATTTTTTGACACACTTCATGTGTCATATTTAATGTTCAAATACATTTCATGTCATCCAAATAATTACTTTTATGTTTTATATATTTCTAGTCGAAAACTGAAGAAATGTTTCCCATAAAATGTTTCTCAACAAATTGGGAAACAAAATATTTGAAAATCAATCTTTTGACACACTTAGCGATTTTTTTTGACATACTTCTAAGACAATAATCAAGGTCCTGGTCTTACATACGGATGTCAATCATCCAGATTTCTCCAGAATCAAACTTACTTACTACTCATTATCACTGAAAATAAACGTTTTTTAAGCCAAAAATATTAAAATTTGCTATTTTCGATAGACTTAATGATTTTTTTGACACACTTCCGGTACAGTTATCAAACACATCATCCTTTCGGACCTGCCCATTGAGTATATCTATTTTTAGAAAAATTTTGAAATCCCTCCAGCGGTATTCTAAATTTCGTAGGTAATGACGGACGGACGGCCGGCAGACAGACATACATTTTTTTTTGCATTTTTAGAATCAGTAGGTCCTCCCCTTTTTTGGAATCAAACGTCGAGAAATGCCAAAAAGATTGGGGGCAAGAATTTCACTTTTGGCTCATGAATTCAATACTTTGGTTTTTTCAAAACCGAAGTAATATCGTATCCAAGTTAATAACTATTTCAATGAAAAAAAATTTCTTTGGCCTTATATCGCAAATTTTTCATTTCATAATTGAAGTATTTCTGATTGATTGAGCTATATTTAATTTTCACATAAACATTATGTGCGATTGTCTCAACTACATCCCGAGCAGAAATTAGTTAGGGAAAACCTTAATACAGTCAGGGCGTTATCAGGTCCTGGTTAGTCCAAAAAGGGCAAGCCTTATAAGTACAATCTGATAAGGTCCTGTTCCGGCTCTGATTTACAATACCGTCTTAGGGTTAACCGTATTTGAATATATCAGGCCCTGATTTGGTTTTTCGTATTTATTTATTTATTCAATTGATCAACAAAATACAATTTACTGACCTACATTTTAAGCTTTAAACAATTTGGTAGCTCCCAATTAATATTTATAATAAAAATAAAAACAAAATAAAACTAATGTAACCGACGTATCCATATTAAATTAATTTGTTAACTTCTAATTAAAAATATAAAAATAAAAATTGAAGCAAAATAAAATTTCATTTCATTGACCTACATATAAAAATTTTATAATATTTTAAACATTTTGGTAATTCCATTTTTAAATTCATTTCTACTGATGTTGAACTCGAAAGCGCTGTAGTACATGTTAAATCTGTTTATAACCAAATTCAGAGGATTATTTTTACCATAATTCGTTCTATTCTATGAAATCTTGGTTGTAATAAAGCTCGGTCACGAATATTCAAATTCTTAGCAAGAATATCAAGCATAGACAACAGAATGGGTGAGTCAGTATGTCCACTTAACAAATGAAAAATGATATAAGAAGAGCTAATTGAACGTCTTTGTTCAAGTGTTAGTTGGGGCGGGCGCACACAGGGGGGAGGGAGGGGGGGGTATTTGTGTCCGGACCCTCCCCTAACTAATTATTTACAGGATATTTCTTTATTTAAAGTTAGGAATTGTTTAAACTTTAGTGTAACAATAACAAATTAAAGATTAATGTCTCTGAATATCAGAAGATACGATGCTAAGTACGGAACAGGTTTGTTAGAATTCAGCAATTTTTTGAGGATTTTTAACGGCAACTTTAAAGTTTCGAGGATTAAAATTATCAGGGAAGTAAGGCCTTACAGAGATGCCAGACTCCGTGAAAAAAATCATTTTGAATTGCGACAGTTCTACATCTTGTCACTCGAATAGTAAAAAAATGGTCTGCTATTGATGCTCTGGTGTAACATGTGAAGTTTTCAGGCTTAGGCAAAATTGATTTGATCCAGACAGATGCTCATTCATCTATAATGTATTTATAAAATGCCGTCAAACCAACGACATACAAGCAATCCAGCAAGTAAGATTTGAATGGCCACTCAATTTAACAGCTCTCTGCTATGTAGAATCAAGACACTTCAAACTAATTATGTATGCTGCTATGCTATGGCTTAAAAGAAGCTATTTGCTGTTAAAATGCTTACGGCAACGACGCAAAAATATTAAATAGAATAACGTTCTTAGCCAAGCTAAAGATATGAGAATAGTAGATTCTTGTATGAGCTTAGAATGAAGGCAATTCTTCACGAGGATGAAGTTTTCCGAAACGAGCGTAGCGAGTGGAGGGAATCATCCAAGTGAAGAATTGCCATCATCCTAAGCGAATACAAGATGCTATTTTATCCACGACTGTAAAATATTTCGTTTAATTTCCAGTTTTCATGCAAAAATTTGTATCGCCATATTGAAATAAATACATCAAAGATAGCGAAAAACAAAACAAGTTTGTTGTTTAATTTGTTAGGGGAATATTTAATAAACTATAGTAAAGAATTTTAATCAAATTCACTAGTTGTGGAATGAATACAATTACATTGGAAGACATACGCATGGAAAATAGATATTTTTTAGTAGTCGTGGATAAATCCACTTATTTTATTATGATTATTTTCATTGATTATTTTCAACCTCAACTACTAGAAGTCTAACAGATTCTTTCTCTTCAAGATCAGTTTTTCTTCAGGAATCAAAATTTAATGAAAACAGATAAGGCATTGATAACCTAGAAAAACAGCAAACTTTAGTTTTGCTCGTGTTGAATTCAACATTGTTTGCATTATCCGAATCCATAACTGTTTTTAAATCAATGTTTAATGACCCGATGAAATTTGACCTAGTGTCATTTGCCGCTACCGATGAGTATAAATTAGATGTTTCATGAGAAGGTGTTTCATGTTATCAGGTGTTTCATGAGAAGGTGTTTCATTAGGTGTTTCATGAGGCATGCTTTCATAAGCAAAACTATCTTGCATTGTATGTCTTTCTTAATTATTTTTGACGAATTAAGAAGCTCATAATATTAAAATTAATGTTCTTCTCTTTTTGTTCTTCTCTCTAAATACTTTAGCAACAACCGACAAGATTGATATGGGTTTGTAATTTGTTTGATCCGTTTTAGGCACCTTTTTGGAACTGGCTGTACACTACTCATGTTTTGTACTCAAAAAATCCCCTTGTTATATGACAAATAGATAATTTTATTTGTTGTTGTTGTTGTAACGACGTTGATAAGTGCTACTCGTTCGATTCCATTTCCAGTTTCAGGAACTCTGCTACAGCCCTAGGGCGGTACCACAGATCTTTCTTCGTCAGGTCCGTTGCATTCTTTGGACATGCAAATAGGTGCGCAACATCATGTGGTGTGCCCTCACATGCGGGACACTTGTCAATAGTTTGGGGGTCAATTCCCTACTAATGCTAATTTATCGGCAAATGTTTTAAAAATAACTGAAGGAATACCATCTGGCTCAGATGCCTTATTAGTATTAATTTGTAAAAGCATTTTCCGAAATGATCCGCCCCATTTTGATAGAAACTACAGGAACTGGATTAGATTGCAAATTAGGTTCCACTAATGGCTTTTAAAAATTGCATTGGGTGCTCAGCAAAATTTGTAGCTTTTTCCGTAATAAAAAGATTTTTTTCTATGATAGCATTTGCAATAGTAGATTGTATATTAAGAGCAAAACGTACTACATTGTTACTCGTGCATGAAAATTCGGCTACGCCTCAACCAGCAATCATGTCAGAGCAGCAATGTTACTTTCTGCTCAAAGTATACATACTATTTTTTTAACGACTGCCGGCAAATGCGATCAAAGTTGCCAAGGAGGCATTTATTTGTTGTTTAAAAAACGTATCGGACGTCAATTTAAAATTTTAAATTAATAAATTTAAAATTTATACAGAGTTTATATCTATTTTTAAATAAAAATAATTTAAAATGAGCAGTAGTGATGAAAGTAATATAATTAGCACTTCACCTCATATAAAAGAAGCAGCGAACAATTTAACTTTAGAGCTGTTGCCTGAAAAATCTAAAGTCCGGTATGAAAAACCTTACCTATTATTTATCAATTGGTGTAAGAACAAAAAAACAGGAAATTTTTATTCTGAAGATGTGCGCTATATTTTGGTGAACTATCGCAGACAAAAAAGTCTTCAACAATGTGATCAAATTATTCAATGTTAAAATCAGCATTTATCGTTGAAGAAAATTTGGATATTAGTAAATATAAAAGATTTATGCCTTTTATAAAAAGAAGCCCTCGGGTTATAGAGCCAAAAAATCAAAAGTGTTTTGGGGAGAAGAAATTAATAAATTTTAATATTATGTCTTTGTCCATTATGTCTTTGGTTTTACTTGTGTTTTTACTTTCCGACTAAGAGCAGAAAAAATTAAAAAATGCTCGCTAAATAGCAAAAGCCAACTTTCTGTTTTAAACTGATAGATAGAAAACATTATTTTCTATGACAGTCGTTAAAAAAGTTTATGTTCATCACGCTTAATGCTCTGTGAAAATATGTTCTTTTTCCTCTACAGTGTAAAAAGAATAGCAAATTGTAGTTGCTATGGTTTCTCATATAATTTTACAAAGTTTTTTGAACAACGCAACCATGCAAAAATAGAATATGAATTTTTAATGTGATGTTGTCGATTTTTAATTTTATAATTTATAGTAAATATCGATTATAACGGTCGTTCAATAAGTCCGTAGGATAAGTAAGAAAAAAACAACATTTTGACAAAGCTCGATTTTTTTATTCAACATAGTTGCTTTCGAGGGCGATACAACGAGTATAGCGATTTTCCAACTTTTCTATACCACCTTTATAGTACGATTTCTCTTTCTCGTCAAAATAGGCCTCAGTTTCAGCGATTACTTCATCATTGGACTTAAATTTCTTTCCAGCAAGCATTCTCTTGAGATCTGAAAACAGGAAAAAGTCGCTGGGGGCTAAATCTGGAGAATATGGTGGGTGGGTAAGCAATTCAAAGCCCAATTCATTCAATTTTGCCATCGTTTTCATCGATCTGTGACACGGTGCATTATCTTGGTGAAAAAACACTTTTTTCTTTTGCAAATGTGGCCGTTTCTTTGCGATTTCAGCCTTCAATCGATCCAAAAGTTCACAGTAATACTCGCTGTTGATGGTGGTTCCTTTTTGGAGATAGTCGATGAATATTATTCCGTTCGTATCCCAAAATACAGACGCCATCACCTTCCCGGCCGACTGTTGCGTCTTTGCTCGCTTTGGATTCGGTTCGTCGACTGCTGTCCACTCAGCTGACTGTCTTTTGGATTCTGGTGTGTAATTGTGAAGCCATGTCTCATCCATTGTCACATATCTACGATAGAATTCCCTTTTATTGCAGTTTAACAGTGCCAAGGACTCCTCCGAAGCATCGATTCGTTGTTGTTTTTGGTCGACTGTGAGCTCACGCGGCACCCAATTTGCACAGAGCTTTCGCATACCCAAATGTTCATGTAAAATGGTAAAAACACTACCATCTGCTACCTTTACAATGTCAGCTATTTCGTGCACCTTCAATTTACGATCGTTCATAACCAATTTGTGGATTTTTTTTATGTTTTCTGGAATAACAGCCTCATTTGGGCGTCCACTGCGCTCTGCATCTTTTGTGCTGGTACGACCACATTTAAATTCAGCCATCCACTTGTCTACCATTTGTCTCGATGGAGCAGAGTTTGGATAATGTTTATCAAGCCATTGTTTGGTTTCCACTGTATTTTTTTTCATCAAAAAGCAATGCTTTATTAAAATTCGAAATTCACTTTTTTCCATTTTTTTTCAAAAACAAAAGTTGCTTCACACAAAATGCTATAACTCACGAATAAATAGTCAGATTGCTGTCAAATTTATACACATATCGTTTGAAGGTTAGTACTAAATAAAAATCATATGGAAAAAATTCTAGTAATGCCATCTATGTGTCATCCTACGGACTTATTGAATGACCTAGTATATATGCTATCATAGAAAAAATTGCATTTCCTACGCGAGATAAAAACGTTTTCATCTCTTGTAGGAAAATTTACTATTCCCTGCATCTTTTAGTTTTCTACAAAATATATTTTTTTCTATTCGGTTTTCATCAGTTTTATTTTGGTTATACTTTCGAAAAGCATTTTTCAAATTTTATTGCTTCTTTATATTTACTCGAAATCCATAGATCAGCCTTCGGAACAATCAATTGGAATAAACTTGCGCATCCCCAGATGTATTATTTCTGAAAAATTAGAAGCAGAAATGTTTGAATTCAAGATATTTCTAAGTCCCTGCTAATCTGCAGCTTTATAATCCCAAACAAGACCAGGATTAGTTTTCAACGGTTTAAGAACTTGTAAATTTAAATGGGTGGAAATCAAATTATGATCAGACCCACCTAAATGATCTGATACTTTTAATTCTATCAACGAAAGATCATTTGTCAAAAACCATTCACTACTTTCGCCAGGAATGTTTATTATTTATTTCACTCAGATAATATACCAACTTTCCAGAGTTACGTAGGATTCACCCCACAGTCCTAAAGCTGATAAAAAAATTTCTCACCGACCAATACATTTCGGTATCCATCGATTACTTTTCTTTTCTGAGTCTAAATTAATTAACGCTAGTCTAAATTAATTAACCCTCAGTAAGGCTCAGTTTTATTCCCTACTCTAGTTTTAATTTATATAAAGAACTCTAGAAATTATAAAGTTTTGCAGATGATAGTACATTGCACATGACATTCGTCCCCCTATATTTTCAAAGGGTAAAATGCATAAACGAATAAAGCCTGCCCTGAGAGACGCTCCCATAAATGTCAACGAGGACCTAAAAAATGTCAATTGGAGCTACAAAAGTCAATTTAATTCCACCAAAACACAGCTATATTGATTGTTTCCAGATCGAAGAGTTCGCCCTTGATATTTCAATTAGTATGTGTGACGATCAAATAGACGAATATGAAACCGTTCGTTAATTGGGAGTCACAATTTCCAATGACCTACTCTGGAACGATCATATAATGGCAATTGCAAACAGCGCGTCAAAAAACATCGGCCTTCTCAATAGATGTAAAAATATTTCACTCCGGATAAATTATCCCACATTTATAGGTCCAATATTCGTCCTTGTATGGAGTATTGTTGTCAAGTTTGGGACGCTGCACTTGTTTCCATCCTGGCCCTTTCTGACTCTGTACAAGAGCGCGCTATGCGAATTGTGGGTGATCGAAATTTAACATCATATCTTGATTCCTTACAATACCGTCCTACTGTTGCTGATCTCATTGTGTCTTATAAATATCGTCACCAGAAGTGCTCGAACGAAATCAGATTCATTATGCCTCAAATATATTCTTTTTCCCGCCTTTTACTCGTCAATCGGTTTGTGCAAACAGTCAAACTGTTGCGATTACTCACTGTTATAGTGATTAGTTAGTGATAGAATGCAGTGGGATTTCGTTGTCCGTACATTGCACAAACGAAATGCTGGACACGAAGTTTTTTTCAGATGAATTTTTTCTTCTTACCTTTTATATGTACGTCAATGCTGTGAATACCCAAACTCAATTAACATAGCTAAATCAAATACTTCTTTGACTTTACTTGTTTATTTGAGGTTACAACAATTTACATATAAAAAAATATAAGTTTAATAACCAATAACAAAAAATTCAATAATTATCAACAAAATTATCATGTACCCTTGTTAGGTTCATTTGTTTATAGTTTTTGATTGAAATTTGATATTATATTTTGTGACATATGAATATACTTAATTAACTACAGTCATCGCTGTAAGAGAATGGTAATGATTAGAATAAATTGAATCTAAGGTTTTTGATAATAACATAAAATCAGTTTTCTGTTCTTCCTCATTTGCAATCTACAACACCTGCTTTATTTTGTGATTTCGTATTGTTTGCCGTTTATTTTGCTACTATAAAGTATAATCTAACAACAAACTTGCAACAATATAAATATATACATAAGTCCTTAAACATAAAACAACCAATTGTGTTTTAATCGGATGTGTGGTTTTTTGCTGTTTATTTTATTTAACGTCATATTTTATTAGAATTTACATGAAACACTATGACAAAGATTGTCTATCAAACACTAACTATGAATAAATTTAAGGTGCGCCCTCTCACTAAGTTGGGTCCAAAAACAAACAAAAAATTATTAAATTGTCATTTATTTTTATGTGTTATGATTTTAGTTTTGTGGTGACAGATTTTTTTTTATCTTTCGTGTAACACAATTTTATCTTTTTTGTCTTTACATTTTATACAAAAATTAATTGTCTGACCATTACAAGTTTTTGAGAGAAATGAAAACAGGTCATTGTGAGTTTTTTATAGTGGCTTGTTTAAAGATTATTTCCTATTTATTAGCATTTTTAGTAAGTATTGTTTCAGAAATTTTTTATTAACGTTCCGAGTGAAAATAGCACGCCGAAAATTTCTGCGTATTTTAGACTGAAAAGTATAATACATATTATTAATCAATGATCCAGGCTTTCAGATTCATTTTAAATTGCACCAAAAATTAGCGTTTGCTAATCTATAACTTCGTTTAAAGCAATTGTGTCCTCTGTATCTGGATTTGATTTTGACTGAAAGCCGGTCTAACTAAATGAATCATTCATATTTGTAGATTGACAAAATTTCTTTGGTTTTTATTTATTGTCAAAACTATGTCATGAATTTTGAAATTGATAAATTCTACGGATGTATTTGGTTGCCACTTACTAATATTTTTGGTTGTTGTTTTCTCTTGTGTTTTTTTAAATCTTTTTTTACTTTTTGTGCAACATTATCGGTATTCGGTGGTAAAGTAAACAACTCATTTTGCTGGATGATTTTTATGCATCAAAAAAGTAAGTATTTTTTGACGAGTCAAAATAGCTATTTATGTATTAAGGGCGCAAAGTAGGCCTTTTTTGCTTGAGAGTGAAATTGTTGTTTGAGGCCGGTTGCCGAGGGCAACAAACAATCGAAAGCAACAAAGATAATTTATGCCCGAATTACAAACAAGATTTTTTGTACGAGTATTTGCAAAAAATACATATATTTACAGAAAACATTTTTTGATTTTGTTTAATGCAAGTTTTTCGTTTGATATTATATTTTCTAAATATCTATAGCAACCATTTTTTTTTTAATTTCTATATTAATTTATTTAAAACATCTTGTTTCTCAGTCGTATTTGACCTATCGTATTTCTAAGTATGTACACCATTTGTTTTGTAAAATCCTTTTTGAAAAAATCGTTAAATTCAAGTAATATTTTGTTTGTTACTTTTTTTCTAAATTTCCTTAGCAACCAATTTATTTAATTTTAATTGTCTATTAAATTACTAACAAACCAAAAAATGCTTAGATTAAACAATTTTCTCATAATAAAATTTCACAAAACACATGTCTGTAAATATATGTATATGTTTTTTTGGAAATATACATAATGTATTTTTTATACATCCTATGAATAATGAATTATTTTATACGTTTACTTAGACTTGCGTAAAAGTGTAAAACATATATTTTTAGGCTTCTATTACTTTAAGCCCTCTATTACTTTACGCTCTCTAGTTATTACTTTACGCCCTCTGATTATAACTTTACGCCCCCCTAATGTTAATTTACGTTCTCTTTTTGTTTCTTTACGCCCTCTTGTAGGAAGTATATAAAATGTTGTATGTACCATAAGTCTTAAATTAATTTCAGTCCTAGCGAGTTGTGTAGCATTTGCATGTCTACCAAAACTATGTCCATTTCATCTCATGGTAATTTGTATTTTTTTTGTTAGTAGCTTTATAAACTTTGCATCAACGCACTGTAAGATCCATCTGTTGAACAAAAACATTTTATTGTTTTATTGGCCATAAAGTTCGAGTTTTTGTAAATTGTTTTAAATCGATCAAAATCGAGATGATTGGAATTTTCCATAACCTGCATCATTTTTAAAATTAATAAAATTAGTTTTAATAAAATGTGGTTGTGCTAGGTACTTTACTAATAGCACAAAACAGTTCAATTTAAAGTTTTTCATTGTTTGTTGCGGATTAATTACATACAAAAAATATTTATTGTGAAAAAAAAGAACAAAGTGTATCAAATTTATTTTGGCCAAGGTATGTAACATGGTATCTTTTCGAACTATGTATTTATCTGGTTAAAATTTAAATTCTTGTTTGTAAACCGCGTTCTCATTTTTTTTCTATAACCTAGAAGTACACGCGAAGCACGACGACCGCGACATAGAAGTTGTATAATTACGGACACGTAAGTCTATAATAGAAGTTCTGTGTCTTACATAAAAAGGTAAGGCATTTAAACGATTTAAAATAAAACGCGGTGCTTCTTGGCAACAAAAAATAAAATTTGTTTTATAAAAATTCAAAACTCCTCAACTTTGTATCATCAATCGATTTTGTATCATCATTTCTATTACAAAAATAGCTGCACATATATATATATATATATATATATATATATATATATATATATATATATATATATATATATATATATATATATATATATATATATATATATATATTATATATATATATATATATATATATATATATATATATATATATATATATATATATATATATATATATATATATATATATATATATTATATATATATATATATATATATATATATATATATATATATATATATATATATATATATATATATATATATATATATATATATATATATATATATATATGAGCAATTTCACGAAGATTCAACAACGTTTTGACTTGACCCCTTTTAATTTTGATTATTTTTTGTTTATAGATAGTCTTTGATAAATAAAAAATACAAGTTCTCTTAGAATTTTTTTTTTCGACCAGGGGTCTTCACAGGGTGCCCCTCAATTTCTGTTATTTTGTGATGTGAGTGCATTTTGACGAGCGATTGTAGAAAAACTACTCAATCGATTTTCATAAATGATGTGTCGTTGAATAGGTATTAGAACAAAGTTTTTAAAAATGTACACTGTTAATTTTTTGAAATAATTTTTAACGGTGTAACATAAGAAAAAAATGGTGTAATTGAAAAAAAGATGGCATAGCCTTTTTTTTTTTTTTTTTTTAAACTAAATTGAAGCTTATCTAACAACTTGTGAAAGTTTAGGACTAGCATCATCTTTTGTTTTAGAGATAAAATTCGTTGTGCATATGACTGTCGGGAATCAGTTTTTTTTGTTCTGAAGGAAAATTATAAAAATGGCGATTTTTAGATTCAGATTTTTTTTTTATGTTAAATATCAAATATTTTATTATTAAATGAACTTTTTAAAAAGCAATTTCAGTCAAGTTCAGCAAAATTTTGCGACATTTTGGCTTTACCCTTTTTAATTTGGTCTATTTTGGTCTATATTTAAAAAAATTCTACTTGAAGCCGTATTTTTCATTTATCAAAGGCTATCTATAAACTAAAAATAAACCAAATTAAAAAGGGTCGAGTCAAAATGTCCCAAAATTTTGCTGAACTTGACTGAAATTGCTTTTTAAAAAGTTCATTGAATAATAAAATATTTGATATTTAACATAAAAAAAAATCTGAATCTAAAAATCGCCATTGTTATAATTTTCCTTCAGAACAAAAAAAACTGATTCCCGACAGTCATATGCACAACGAATTTTATCTCTAAGACAAAAAATGATGCTAGTCCTAAACTTTCACAAGTTGTTAGATGTAAAATAAGCTTCAATTTAGTTTAAAAAAAAAAAAAAAAAAAAAAAGGCTATGCCATCTTTTTTTCAATTACACCATTTTTGCTTATGTTACACCGTTAAAAATTATTATATATATATTATTATTATATATTATATATATATATATATATATATATATATATATATATATATATATATATATATATATATATATATATATATATATATATATGTATATATATATATATATATATATATATATATATATATATATATATATATATATATATATTTATATATATATATATATATATATATATATATATATATATATATATATATATATATATATATATATATATATATATATATATATATATATATATATATATATATATAATAGATAAAATAATTGAGCTTTTAACAGTCTGTTAAAAAAAGGAAGGATCAATTAAAACTAATATTAGTAATGATAAAGGAAAATAGTAGCTAATACGATTAGAAGTAAAACTTCCATACTTTTCAGAAGTTTTGGACATTTACACTGCAAAATTTTAAACGTTAGTTTTAAGAATAATTTTAGTCATATTACAGTAAATAAATTAGCATTAAGAGGTCAAACCATGGTTTTAGGAAGGATGTTATTTGATTTGTAATATAAATAATATAATAATATAATATAAATTATTTTTTCTATTGTAATTATTAGTATAATCATACATTGATAAATCGTTTATTTTTATTTAATAATTTATTTAATTGTTCGCATTTATATTGAAACGCATTGTTTTCATGACCTTATTCAAGGCTAATTTATTTTATATATATATAAATATATATATATATATATATATATATATATATATATATATATATATATATATATATATATATATATATATATATATATATATATATATATATATATATATATATATATATATATATATATATATATATATATATATATATATATATATATATATATATATATATATATATATATATATATATGGGTAGTTCTACAAACATAGGAATTTTGGACGGCTCTGATTATTTCGTATATTAATATGAACAAAAAAAATTTTTTTCACATGAAATTTGTAAACCTTAACTATGTCTAGCTGGTCACCCAAAATAAACCCGTTTCGAAATATATGTCTTAGAAAAAAAATTATTCAAAACGTCAAATTATCAGTCCCTTGGCGTGTCCCACCTTGAAATTCAAAGCTGGTAAACTGAATAATCAATGATTCTAAGTGTGTAGAGGCAAATTTACTCTGTAGTAATAATTTTGAATAATGATGCTTTAATAATGTGTAAATAATCATAACATTACTCTATATTTCATATAAGATATATCCTATTAAAGTTTGTCCCACCAATTTGTTATTATTCTCCTGCCCAATCAAAACACATTGAAAATATTGGAAATTCATATTTCTATCAAGTTATCGCTCGTCACAGGAATTAATTAAAGTTCAATAAATATAATATTGCAAGTGTTTTACTTAGTCTGAGGTTTTATCATTCGAAACAGTGATGATTAGTAGCAAGATCGTGTGTTGTCCAGTCAAATTATCAGTCCCCTGGCAAGTATTTTCGTAAAAAGTATTTTAATTACAGGTAATTTTGTAATTTTATACGTCGTGAATATGTATTGCCTTGGTATAGAATCCGTTTATTTTTTTTTTTTAGACGTAATTTTGTCATTTTTAAGCGAGATACTGATAAATTAGCAGTCCCCTGTTCTCAGTCCCCTGGAAGATTTAAAAGCGGGCAAACTTGGATAAATGTTTATTTCGTATTTTGAGATAACATTGAGATAATTTTTAGTTAATTTAGGATTAAGAAGGATATTTTTTAATTTTGACTCTTGTATTTTTTTGTTTTTTTTTTTGTTTTTTTGTTTTTTTTTTTGTTTTTTTTTTTTTTTTTTGACTGGCCACATTCAGAAAAGTTGAAAGAACGTCATCAACTGTAACTAAAACTAGTTGCCAGAACTTATACGCAAAAACATGTCGTGCCGTAATTAGCCCCATTTTCTTCCTTCGTGTGTAGAACTACCCATATATATATATATATATATATATATATATATATATATATATATATATATATATATATATATATATATATATATATATATATATATATATATATATATATACATATATATATATATATATATATATATATATATATATATATATATATATATATATATATATATATATATATATATATACACTTGCGGGACCCGGCGTGCTTTGCTACGCCTATAAATAAAGTTTGTGTGTATACATTTTGTTGACGTTGTAGCAATAATTTCAAAGAGTTGTAATGAGAAATGATCTATTTTTTTTTTAAATATGAATGTAAAAGGATCAGCACTCTAGTTGATCAGTGAAATATAAAATAAATAGTAGTATATATACAACAAAGGATATATAAAAAATACACGATCAAATAAGTTTTCAGGTGTGTAAGGTTTCAGGTGTGTCTTCAGGTGTGTAAGGTTTCAGGTGCGTTTCTATATATAGAACATTATACGGAACAAAAATGGATTCACAAATTCTCACAGTGCTCATGCGGTTTAATATACGCTTTCTTTACCGGTAGGTTACTAAAAACGTTGCAAACAATTTTGATCGTTATGTCATTTTATGGTCAGCAAGGGCATTAAGAATAGCGACAGTACATTTGATGAAGGTATAGAAGAAGTGATGCAAAAAAGAAATAGAAGAAGTGATGCAAAAAAAATCAATATTATTTGGAAGTTTTTGTATTAGAATTCATAGGATGTGAATTCATAGGATGAGAAATATTTCTATTTAGTCAACATCCTAAGGCATTTTAAAGTCATTATTGATTGTTGCAAATCAATGCGAAACTAATATCTTACACACGGTCAATATATTAGCATATATGTTCCATATATAGACAACATTAATGGAATATTAATTTTTGGGCGATTTTGTGAGTAATTATTGCTCAAAGTAATTATTGAAAGTATTATTCCCGATAATAAGTAATTATTTTTGGGATTGAACTCACACTCATCAGAGACATCATAGTTCAAAGCCATCTTACAGACTCAGCCACAGTGGATGAAACAACAATAAAACATATTTTAACTTTCATGTTCAGATAATTTCTAAATTGAAACTTCATTATCTCATATTTATTTAAATTGAATTCTTCATCTGTGATTATACAATTGTAAATTGTATTTATTCCCGACACAAAAACTGTTTTACAGAAGTTTTCTGAGAGAAAATAAAAAATGCTTTAAAATTGCAAAATTCATGTGAATTAAAATAATTACTTTAAGCTTAATCACTCTAAAAATCTCTCAAAACTTTATTTATTTTACACCAAATAGTGTAAAACTTTTGTTTATTTAATATTATACCCGTCGCATATTGTCGATATCTCATAAGCAAGGAAATTCAGAAAACTCGTTTTGATAACAGACGTGCTCGATATGACTGAAGCATTTGAAACAATGAAAAATTTAATACAATTGTTGTTGTTTTTTCAGTTGTTTCAGTCAAACTAAACGTACCTAACATTCAATTTACATTGTGTCATTTTTATTGCAACAATTATTTATTTTAATAAGGAAAAAATTTCAAAATTTTGTTTTAATTCTATTTCTTTATTCGTGTGCTTGTGGGCACAGGGGATGGGTTTTTCCGTCTAGATGCGTACCCGAATAAATCAGAAGGTATTCCGGATCAGAAGGTTGTCCAGATGTGAGAAGTACGGATTCTCCAAATCTACCTAGTCCACATCCTTGCAGCAACTGTCCTTGTGCTTTGTTGATGGTCATTGCAAAAACGAGTCGCACTGGAAACTAAACGTTTTAATTCAAATGCCATATCTGTTGGGATCATTGAAATGCGTAGCAACAGTACATCTTCCCCTTTGAATTTTCCATTCAAAATTGTAGCTTCAATGACATTGTTCATCATCTTTTTCACCTCAAATTTCAAAAAAATTTGTGCTATTTTAAAATATTTGACATATTTTTTTAATAAAATGTGTTGTGTAGCTGGAATTAAAATTTGTCTCACAACAACACATAAAACCCCTTAAGACCTAGGTTCCACACCATCATGTTTTTAAGATGATGGACGCAAATTTCTTATTTTTCTGTTTTTATATTCTTTTTAAAGAATGGAAAACTAAATAATAAATCCTTTCACATACTAATAAACGACATAGGGCAATATTTCATGATGAAATGGAGGAAATAAAAATAAAATACTTTTTTTAAATATGTAGGAACAAAGCTAAATTGGGTTACCAATTATCCTTATAGTGCTAGAAGCATATACCAAGATCAGGTAAAACATGGTTTTGCTCAAAGATTAAACACGCCATATTTAATAGTTATATGGAAGCTCATTTCTTCGAGCAAACGAAAAAGTTCATTCTTTAAAAAAATATAAAAAAGTAAAAAATTTGCGTCCATCAACACCTTAGAAAGCATGTTGTTGTGGAACCTTATTCTTCAAAGGTTGTTATGAGTTGTTGTGACTCAAATTGTAATTCGTATTACCCAACACATTTTATTTTAAAAAAATAGCGTGTCATCATCAAAGATTATTCTATAACTATGACTAAGGGTGCTATCGTTGATTGAAAAAGTTCATCCGCCAACAGCCCTAAGATATCACTTTGGCTAGTGATATCTCACTGCTATTGCCAGTGGTATACGATATCTCAAGCTGACTCATATGCAAATAGCAGAGACCTAAGGACGCGGGGTTGTCACACCCATAGATCAAAAATTTTAAATTTTACAAATCTTCCTGCGGGATTATATATTTAATTCGTTAATGAATTCGCATAGGTAGCGTTTGCAAATTACTATTGCATACTTGTTGCCAGCTAATTCCCACCATTTTGAATTAGTTTGTTCATCATGATTGCCACCCGTGTTTGAACAGCTATGTTTCTTTTTATAGTATTTGTGGGGCTCCCATTTCGTAATTTTTAGCTTTAAATCGATATAATAGATAATATCAACTATCATCACGTATTTTTAGGAATATGTTTTACATACAACTGCAAACCAACAACATATTTGGTGTAGATAAGAAAATTTGTAGCATCATTTCGTTGTAACATAAGTTAGGATCAACTAAAGATGAAACACATGATAAAATCGGTGTTTATTAACTAACTCGTGGTGATTACTATAAAAATATTATATGGGCAGACGCGTAGGTGTTTGAAGAAACGTTTTAAGGAACATTCTGGATACACTATAACAAACCAACCAAATAAAGCCCCAAAACAAAATATGTTTTGGAAAATAAAATGATTATTTAAATTTTTCAAAAGTTAATATAGGGTTAAAGAAAGAGGTGCACGATAGCAATAAATTGGATGCTTTTGAATCCCTTTACATGTGTAAAGGTTGTAAAATAAACTTCGCCACCGTCTTACCGCGAACATAAGAGCTGGTTCTTTTAAACGAATAAAAGAATAGCCGGTTCACCTATTCAATTAGAAGGACCAGTTCTTTTATTTGAAATTTTTATTCAAACTTTATCACTGGCATCTCTAGCTAGTAGAACTATATTACATATATTTCTTTATATACAAATTTAGTTATTATTAATTTTGAAATACCATTTTATTTTAATATGTTTAAATTGTATAATATAAGATATGGCCATTATGTTCTTGTATTATTCATTAACGTTAAAAGTGCTTAAATTATTTTTAAAATTTAAGGACTGATCCTTCTATTTGAAAGATCTTTTATTCGAAAAAAACAATAGAACTTTCAAAAAGGAATTTTTTTTTCAAAATCGAATATAAGAACCGGTTCTTATGTTCGCGGTAAGACTGTAGTTTTTCATCCAGTTTTGATGACAATTTTTTTTACCTCTAACCGTTCTATTTTAATTAGCAATACAAATAAGAGTATTTTTCAATTTGATATTGATTTTTATAAATTAGTATTGAAGATCAATGAATAATTTAAAAAAATAATTAATAAATTTAAATTATTGTTTTCTTTAATTTGTACTCTTATATTCAAACTTTATAAAAACCAATACAATAATTTGTTTACAGGATTCGATACTTTCAAACACTTCTATAATTAATATATAACCTCCACAAAATTATTAATAATCCTTGATAACGTATTTGACTTAGCATAATATGCTTTTCGTTTATTATCAAATAAAACAAAACTATCTTTACTAAAACATATTTGATAGTCTAATAATGGCCTTATACGAAGTTGACGTTTACTATCAATTGAATAAATTGATTTACGCTGCCATGCCATCTGAAAGTTGGCATATGAACCATCCATATTTAACATTTAATTCGCAATTAAAAAATATTTAGGCATTTAATCAAAATAATAACTATCCTATCTCTCAAGCTGAACCATCATACACACATTGTACAAAATTTCATTAAAATTGGTTACGTTGTTGCGGAGTTCATCGCGGACAAACATCGTGACACGTGATTTTTATATATATAAGATATATATATATATATATATATATATATATATATATATATATATATATATATATATATATATATATATATATATATACCGTGCTTAAATAAATATTTTGTTTATACAATATATGTTTTGTTCAACCGGTGGATCAATTTTTTTATATAGGTGAAAATTTAGTGTGGCATATGCATAAGTGTTGTTTTTTTTCAAATTGCTGTGCTTGAACCAACGATGGCTTTTGTTAAATAAGTGAAATACATGAAAATATGAGCTAAGCAAAGTCTTTAGTAATTGATTTAGGTTCTTCAGGGTTCATTTCAGGAATGAGGTTTTCCTCTTTTGAGGAAGATCAAATATGGCATGGGAGGGTATGAACAGGTGATCATCAAGACCAGATCATCCTATCGGCTGGCCATTTATCAAATCAAAGTGGTTAGTTGGTACAAATAATAAATCTGTTTTTTTTTTTTCATTTAGCATTAGTTCAAACAGTTAATTTTCATTTATTAGAAACAGTAGTCTAATTCTGCATTTAATCTGGTTTTTAACACCTGCAGCACATTCTAGCTCTAAATTGGACGGTGGATAGAACCCACCCCAGCGACTGCTACCTAGCCAGGAAATGTGCTGCCCACCGCACAACTAATTTAGAGATTCTGTTAACGTAAAAAAAAAAAAACAAAGTTCGATGTGGTTATCTTTTAGATAACCAATACCATGATCTTGGACAGTCGTAGTACGTTACAGTTATTGCAATTCTCAGTCGTGCTGAAATGAATATCTTTATACCCTTGGTACATAAATAACTATATTTTCTTTTAAGTGTACGTTTTCTGAAATATTTACGCTTCAGAGCGTAAAATAGTAATTTTACGCATTGTTATTTCAATTGGGAAAAATAGCCTGCTTTACATCCGCTTTACGGTATGTTACAAAAATACAAAATACACTCGTACAAAAATACTAAATATTTCAGTTTTTATCATAAGATTTTTTTTGCTGGACTGGTCATATACACTGTTTTTTAGAACAGAAACCCCATAGCGAAATGAAATAAAAAGTAGTGTTTTTATGTTATCATGTGAACCAAATAGTTTGCTCTGTATAGCAACTGAATTATTTTAGTTGAAGCGCATTTTCGATAGCTTATTTTTGTTTAGGAACCATATGTATGTATTTTTTTTTTGTGGCGTTCTTGCTCCATGTAGGAGCGTTGCCAAGCTAATCAGCTTCGAATATTCATCACGGTCATTCGCAACAGCGACATAACTACCATGGCAGCCGATTTTTTTAAGGTCGTTTATTCCGTCCGTTTCCCATTGCAGTCGTGGTCTACCTCGCGGTCGCCCACTCCCTGGGGTACTAACGTACATTTTTTTGATCATTCCAGACTGTGAATCGGCTTGTAGAACATGCCCGAACCAAGCAATCCCGTTGGAACTGATACAACCTATTATATCTGGACCCTCAAGAAGGTCTCTGATTTCAAAGTTATATCGCGTTCTGTACTCTCCATCGCATGTCTTAAGTGGACCAAAACTGTAGCGTAAGATCTTTCGATTTCGATCTAACCCATACATCACAAACGGTCTAATCAACGTCTTGTACAACTTGAGTTTGGTGTAAGTTGATACATACGGTGATCTAAGGAGAGGTTAATTGAGTAGAAAGTTCGATTACCTGCAGCGATTCGAGCTTTTATATCTGTAAGTATGCTGTTGTTCGAATCAAGCATGGATCCCAAATATTTAAAAGATGCAACTCCGTCAATTCGTTCATCACCGCACATCAAATCTTTCTTCTCAGCCTCTCTTGAAACATTCATATGTTTAGTTTTATCGTAGTTAATTTGAAGACCAATTTTTCTAGCACCACTCTCAAGTGACTTGAAAGACTCACTCATAACAGCTTCACTTCGGCCGAGGATGACACCATTACCAGCGTACGCGATCATCTGTACTGAGTTTATTGACAAGATATTGCAGTTGTTAGTAGGTAGTTTCTTTTGACAGCACACATATTTCAAGGCTATAGATTAAAGAGTATAGGAGAGATAGCATCACCTTGTCTTAAACCGGAGTCGACTTTAAAAAACTTTGATATTTCGTTCTCTACTCGTACACAGCATTGAGAGTTCTGTACTGTCATTTTGCATATAGTGATAGCAGTTTACCAGAGATTCCCATTGACACCAGAGCAGACCATAGAGTCTCTCGTTCGAGAGAGAGTCGTAAGCCTGCCTGAAATCAATCAATACTTCAATCAATCAATCAATCAATCAATCGATACTTTTCTAAAATCATCCTTATCGAAAAAAGGGCATCGGTGGTACCTCGGCCTTGCCGGAAACCACACTGCTACTCTCCCAATAGTTGTTCAGCAAAGGATTGATTTTGGCTAGCAAAATGTATGAAAAGATTTTATATGCTGTGCAGAGGAGAACGATTCCTCTATAGTTTGCACATTGTAGACGATTACCTTTTTATGGATTGGTATCAGCATAGCTAACTTCCAGTCCTGTGGCATGAGTTCAGTCCTCCAGATCATTTGAACAAGCTCAAACAATCTTAAGGATAGAGTTTCACCACCATGTACAATCATTTCAGATGTTATATCGTCCTTCCATCCGGTGCTTTATTGCGTTTTAATTTTGACAGCGCCGCTTCGAATTCCTCTTTGGTCTTCGAAATCCTCTTGACGCACGAATAAGCTTTGCTCGTCGCCCGACTTGTTGCTGGTCACTTAAGTTGAGAAGATTCTCAAAATAAACAGCTCAAGCAACTAAAATATTTTTAAGGTCTACTTGTAGCTCCCCATCTTCGTTATGAAAGGCAGTCGATCTAATTTGAGGTCCCTTCTTTACGGCCTTAACCTGTTGAAAGAAGTTACACGATTGATGTTCCTTATTGAAGCTTTCAATCTCCTCACACTGTCTCTTCCACCATTCTCTCTTCCTTCGTCTACATAGCTTTGTAACGGCTTGTCTTACCAGTTTATAGTTCTCCTTCGTGGACCTGATGTTGCATTTTTGTAGACATTTCAGATAGCAATCTCTGGGAGTGGTTTTGTGGCCGTCCAAGTATTATCTCAGCAGCGCTTAAAACAGCATCTTTGAGGAAATACCATGACTTATCGACGTCTTCAGTAAGGGATCTTGATTTCTTCAATGTTTCGGCAATATGGTTTGATATTTCTCTTCTGTTTCAGCATTCTTTATTGATGAGATGTTAAAACGTTTCCGTTGATTGAATTTTGGAATGCTTAGATTTGAATTTAGTACCTACAAGGAAGTGGTCACTTCCATTGTATATGCACCTCTAAAGGATGGCACATTCAGAACACTAGAAAAGAAACGTGGTTACAAGCACGTTGTATAATGCGATACATCACGCATTGTTCTTAATGATCTTAACAAGATTAAGATTAAGATTTATATGGCTTAGATTAAGATCTACATGATTTATTAAGATTAATATTTATATGATTTAGATTAAGATCTATGTGATTTATTAAGATTAAGATCTTTATGATTTAGATTAAGATTCATATGATTTATTAAGATTAAGATTTATGATGATATAAATTCTCAAACCTGAAAAGAAATGAATTACATACATACATATTTGGTTCATATTTGCAAATGAACTAAATTTGCGATTTAATAATAATTCAAGTTGAATATCATAAAATGACAACTTAGCATTTCCAAATAATTTTATTTTTGTTATAAAAATAATCGTTAAATATATTTTTGTTTTGATAATTAACTTTAACGCAATAATTTGTTTTGTTTTGATTTAACGTAATAATTTGTTTTGTTTTGATAATGAAATTTAAAGTACTTTGTTGATTGTTTTGATAGTAATTTTGTTTCATGTAAATTCCTAGATTTTGTTATATAGTAACATATTACATAATTAGGAAATTGGAACAATTTTATATTGTTTTAATTTAGGAAAATTTATGTCATCAAGAAATGAAAAACAATTTTTGTTTTTTTATGAAGAAATAATTGTCATCAAGAAATGAAGAACAATTTTTGTTTTCTTGATGAAGAAATAATATTAAGATGATAGAAATTTTTAAGAGAAAATATGAATGTAGCATATAAGTATATAATTAGGTAATTTGGATAATATTAAGATAGTTACAAAAAAGTTACAAAAGAGTTCCGATGTAGTTCTCATCTCATAGTTCTAAGTGAAGACTTAAAAGAAATGTAAATTAAGAGCTCAGATAAAAGTGAAATAAAAAAGATAGATGATTGAAAAGAAGAGTTTTCAATTGACATCAACAACATCATTGCAAAATTAGTGTTGAATAGAGATCAAATGGCCTTTATCTAAGATCAGGAATGACCCTTACTTGGTCATCCGCTCTATTCAACAATTGCCAATTTGATATCGAGTGTTTCCATTCTGTGAGACCCAAGTATGCTTATTGAAAGAAAGTACTGGCAATTCTCAAATTATTTGATAATGTAAACTCAGTCATTTTTTCACCATTATCATCCGATTTCAAATGCAGGCTGTTGGGTCCTACCACACTTCCATAAGAGATATCTCTTACAATCTGCCCATTAAAGTCACCAAGAACTATTATGAAGGTACGTAGTGGTGTTTGTTTCATAACCTCTTCCAGTGCTATGTAGAAAGTATCCTTCTCGTCGACGGCTTCAGTAGGTGCATGCACGGTAATAAGAAAAATCCTTCTACCTACCCGTAGGTAGAAGATCCCCTCATTGACCGGAATAAATTTCATCACGGCTTCTTATATGCGCATATATTTATGTTTATGTGACAAAAATATTCGGTTGGTACAAATTACGGTTGTGCTTTTACTTACAGTGTATATATGATAGAATATTTATAACTCTTGATATATAATACTAGGGGGTATCCCGCGGGCTCCGCCCCCCCCCCCCCCCACCCCTCCATCCTTTCCCCTCCCTACGCACACCAATACACTCTTGCTTTTTCCATCCGGCTTTGATACAACTACTAAATACTATCCATCATAATCCAACCTCTTCTAATCTATTCTGTGTGTACCTTCTGCTTAACTATAATTCTACAAAAACCATCGTGAGGTTAACGATAAATTTTTATACGATCAAATGGTTGAAAATAATAATAATAAGAAAATACTGAAATAGCAGCTTTTTTTCTTCTATATTTTATTTACAGAAAATGAAGCTATGCAAAAATAATGATGGAAAAAAAATATTCTATGATTTTTAGCACTATCTGTCATATAAATAATTAATTTTCTTATTAATATCGCAACGATATAAATATGAACGAAACGGCTAAAAGACAATTAGAGCAATAATTTTGAAAAACTACATTATCGAAAAATTTAAATGCCGTAAATGGAATTTTTATGAAAAAGGAATAATTTTTATGTTCTATAAAAAAAATAAACCAAAACAATAAAAATTAAATATAGGATTAGCGTTGACCTAAAACCTTTCTCACAACCCCCTACATCGACAATGACAACGAAATTTCGTACTGAGTTTCTTAAAGTTCATTTTATCAAATCGGTTTAAATTATTAATGTTTGAAAATGTATATTATAACCTAAACTGTTTTTTGCATAAAAATATCAAATGTTTTCAACCTACATTGTTTTTAAAAATTGTTAAAAATCTATATTTTTCTATGCTGTTATGTTCGCTGTACTATAGAACAATTTTCTGGTTCTGGTCCTGCCATAATAGCGCTAGTATTTTACGAAATGTTGTGTCAAAAAATGAGGAAATAGACCTTTAATCATGTACTTTCATCAATTTGTTTCCTCTTTTCTTTTTTAATAAACTTATTATAAAAACCATCTACCAACTTTACTATTTAATGTAAAAATTATTCCTTTAAAAAAAATTCGATCTATTTTTCATAATAAATATTACATATCTTGTGACTAATTCAAAATAAAAAAGGTTTTATTAATAAAACATCAACAAAAATTATAAATATATGTATTATGTAACTGAATTAAAATAAAATCCCTGAATGCATTCTAATTTTTATTAAAACTTATAATAACTAAACAAAATGACGTCACACGCAGTGGCGTCATTTCACCAAAATCTTGGGGGGGGGGCGAGAATTTAAATGACATAAAAAGATTTTTTTCGTAAAATATAACATACACGTTTTATACACAGATATATTTAAAAGCATTTAAATGCATCGACTTAGAAATAAAAATAAAATGCTTTTGAGCAACATTGGTTACTCTGCTAGTCTTCTGGTGTTGTTTCATCGTAAATCCCTTCATTTGTTAAAAATAATTTTAAATTTAGTATCATCTCTGCATTGTTTAAGCATCAAGAAAGTAGTTTTAATTAAAGCGCTTGTGCTAGAAATTATTATATCTTTGCTTTGTAACTGTACAGAGAGTAAATTTGTAAACGACAGCAGATCGTGCAGCATAGAAAAAAAGGATGGTTTTTCTATACGATTTTTTAGATCCCGGGCATCCCGGGATTTAAAATTTATAAGTCACATAGTCCCAGGATCCATAAAACACCACGGGATTGCAATCCCTACGTGACTCCTCTTATGTCGAATCGTTTGTTTGTTTGTTTTTCTTTATTTGTCTGAGAGAGAAAGAGTTATGTCTACCCTAAACTGACCAGAGCCAAATCGTTAAAATGCGGGACAAAATGCAAACGTTCTTCCAAATACTAACTAAATAGAATTTCTATTGCGAGAAAAAGGGACGGTGAATACGTGCTAACTAGATTGTGCATAAATTTACTATTTAATGCTTTCCTTTACTATTTTATTCTTCAAAAATTCTTTTATTTTAATTGGACATTTTTCAACCGTTAGGAAATGTGCTTGCAGTGGTTCGTACATTTTCAAATTTCTTTCTCGTGCTGGCATTACCGCCAGCCAGCGAGTTTCACTGTATCCAATAAGTTTGTTATGTTCGACATTACTATAGAACTATAGAACTCCTTCAACGTCTCCCTCCAGTAAAGACAGTAAAATATCCAAATTTTTTTAACCCTGCCATTTAAATCAGCAGCATTTCTTATTGCATTATTTAGAATATGGGCTGCGAATCCAATACCCAATACAATCTGGTTCAAATTCGAGTTTAGCTTGTTTTTAAATTTTCACCCCTTGACGTGACACCACTAAAATTGTTATCAGCGCAAATTGCAACTAACTTTTTGTCAATGTTAAATAACAACAAGAAAACAAAATGACAACAAAACTTGTTCAAGCTACTGGAGCTGGCGGCTTATAGCAACGCTTTTTTATGTTTATCTGTATCTATATGTCTTTTAATATCATAATGTCCACTGTTAATTTGCAAATTCACTCCGACTGGTAATACACTAAACTTTTGCGTCGTTATATTTTGATTTTTTTATAAAAGGATAGTCCAATTCAATATCGTATAAGAATTTACGTAAACGTTTTCTATCCGTCTTGATTTGCAGGAGAACTTTTTAAATATAATTTTAAAAATTAGTATAAATTTACCTTGTATAGTAGCTTAAAACTTTTGTTACACAAGTAAAGACTGCAAAACAATTGAAACAATTTATTTTAATTTTACTAAATAATTAATATCTTTTGTGTATTCAGTAAGAGGTATACAGTATACCCCTCGTTCTATCTTTTGCAAATCTAAACCATTTATCAAGTTTTTATGCTGTTTGCTTTGTTTGTTCTTTATTGAGAAAAACAATTATATATTAGAAAATAATAATTTACTTTTGAGCTACCTAGTTAAAGTGTGTTTTAAACAGAGTTTGAAACGCCACTTATATCACTCTTTTACTTTGTCCTTTCAGTGCATAGCTTAAAAAAAAATATAACACTCCCACATACAGGAGTGAAAATAATAAAATATCATTCTTGCTACTAAATTGAAATAAATATTTTCTTTCAAATACTCAAAACTTTTATTTTTGCTTCAAATTTGATGCTTTCCAACGTAAAATGCTTCAAATGATTCGTTCAATTATTCATGTATTGTTAGAAAAATGAATATAAAGGATGATGTAGAGTGACTAGTTTTCTTCTTTTGCAAATCGAATGAAAGAACAAGAAAATGTAATCTGCTCCAAAGGAGTAAAATCGAAAAAGCAAAAATTTTACTCTTACGAGTAAGAACGATATTCAAATTATGAACATTTTAATTTTTGAATATTATTTCAAAGGATTGAAATGAGTGCTCGAGTAATATACTTATACACCGGGGAGATGTTTCTATAAACAAAGAAACCTTTTCGCTGAGGTAGATCTGTTAGACATCAAAAGATATTTGCAAAAAAAAATGTAAATTATTGAAGTGAAAAAAACTGAGTTTAGTATTTCTAAGAAAATTATAGTTAAAGCACTATTTTAGTAAAAAAAATATTACACTGGTTTGTTCTCTGAATATGGTTAAATCAACATATACATAACATTATACAAACTGCAAGAAAAAACTGTGAAGCCAGTGCATTGACTAAGATATTGCGCAAACTGTACGTAAGTAGATATAAGGTTTTTTAATTATTTCGATAATGCGGGCAAATGTGGTGGAAATATTTGTTTCATGGGACGCTTCGTGGGACAAATTTCTCCGTGGGACAACGCAATTAAATGTGGGATATTTCCACGAGCGTGGGACGTCTGGTCAGTTTGCTACACATAAACTTGCGTAAATTTTTCATTTGATTCAAAATTGTACAATTATTGTGAGCTTCTTTTAAATCTATAAGAAAAACCTACCACAAATAATAGTTTCTCCCTCCCTGTGACTGTATAAAAAAAATGAACAAAGATTGACGTTTAGGATACTTTTTGGATTTTATTATAACCAACCAAACATATAATTTTTGCTATAATATGAATTAAAAATTATAGTCCATATAGCGAAAAGAATTTGTCAGCAAGTTTTCATAACATACTTTGAAAATATTTACATAACTTAAATATTTGTTCGTGTCGTTAGAAAATAATGCTTGTCCATTATAAAACATTTACTTTTATAAAATCACTGGAAATAACCCAATAAATTTAAATTACTCCCGCAATTATTTTCAATCATTTTATAAAAATTAGCACAACTATCAAGAAAACTTTTGATATGTTATAGGATTTTACATTTTAGAATTATTTTTAATTTATTGTTTTTAAAACAGTCTTGTAAAGTTTGTACAATATGATATAGATAAAAAACAAGGCCACACAGTTAGGGTTCTCCAAATAAGTGGGGTATAATTAGGTTGTGTTCGCCTGCATGTACTAACTTTTAAGTTTATATAAATTACCAATGGTCAATAACAATTGAAATTTGAATGTTAAATACTGCACTATGAACTCTCGAGGAACCCTATACTAATGAAATATTTTGTTTCCTCTGGCTCAGACACGAATATCTTATAAACAAAACACAATCGTTCTTCTAAAAGCGGCAATGCCGCGCACCTTATAGTACGATAGAATTCTGTCAAAATACGCACCCACGGCGTTTTTGGAAGAACGATCGTGTTTTGTTTATAAAACTGATTTCATCAGAAGATTAGAAGCAATACGACCGCCTTTCGTATCGGTGGTGCTCTAGTCCTTGATACAAAGAACGATAACGGTTTGAATATAGCGGTGAACTGTACTTTAGTAATATGTAACGTAATAATTATATTATCAGATATATTTCAATTAATAGTATGCGATAAAATTGGTATATTATACCGCATTTACAGCGGTATTGCAAATTAGTAGATGTAATTTAAATTTGTGCTGTAAACACTTTTTATTTTGAACGCTTGCAACTAATTTGATATCTAGCCTTACTAAAAATCAATTTTTTTAAAATTTAATACTTCACACTATGAACACCATTGTAAATAAAAATCTTTGATTTCTACACCGTCTCCTTTTCCCAAAAATTAATATACTATCTACTAATTTGCTATGTCGCTGTAAATGCGGCATTAGTTAAGCAAATCTTCTAAAAATTAGACGAATTTACAAAATAACAGTGCATTGAAATTTTTATAGTGTATTATTCTATCACGATTGGATGGTTTTATTGAATCCATTATTGATAGTATCAGATCCTTGGGGGGGGCCAATGCTCCCCCCAGCCCTATCCAATTGACGCCCCTGGTCACACGATCTTTTATGATAAAGCTATTATATTGCAAGAGAAATACATACTCAAATAGTAGTTTTTGTTTTTCCTTAATTTAGTTCACAGGAATGAAATTATGGCAAATAATTATCGGAAACCACTATTATATGATTTTTAGCACTGCCTGTAAAAAAACTAATTAATTTTCTTGTTAATATCGAAATTATAATAATTTGAACAAAACGGGAAATGACAGTGCAATAAAATGCTATAAAAACTGCATTATCGATCAAATTGCTCTATCGTAAAACGAAATGTATGTATGAATAAAATAAAAGTGTGTAAAAAAACAATAATTTTAATGTTATTTATAGTAGTTGTTGTTATTCTTAATATCGAAATGTAAATATCGAAATGATTTTAATGATTTTAATTTGAACAAATTAAATACAAAAGACAACTTAACTTTTTAACTAACTTTAAAGAACTACTTTATCGATAATTCTAAGTATCCAAAAACAAAATTTTATATAAGTTTTATTTATATATGAATTATTTATTTATATGAATTCATTCATGAATAATAAAATAAAAAAGCACAATAATTTTAAAGTTATTTAAAGAAAATAATGAATTTATGAATAAAAAAACAATTTTAATGTTATTTAAAATAAAAATTTAAAAGCTGCATTATCGTAAAACGAAATGTATGTATGAATATGAATAAAATAAAAGTGTGTAAAAAAACAATAATTTTAATGTTATTTAAAAAAAAAATTAAAAAAAATTTGCAACAATCAGGTTCTGAACTTTCAATCTTATGATCATCAGTCGAGCGCGCTACCAATATACCAATTTGAACTATATTTAAACTGTAGACTAAAGGATAGATAAGGTATCCGTTACGCTTGTATAGAAGGATAGACTTACGGCTTTTATATTATTGATGTAATAATTCTGTTTTTAGAAAAAAATATAATAAAAATAAAAAATTAAAAAAATAGGATAAAATAAAATGGTTCATATAAAAAAAAACTATTATGAGAATCTTTTTCAAAAGCCAAATTACTCTTTTATCTGCATTCATCTACAGTTTATTTCATAAAAACAAAAGGCAGTTCAATTCTTAAAGTAACATTAACATAAACATAAAATTATCACAAGTTCATGAACTGAGAAGTGAGAACTCCAAAAAAACCAAATAAAAACAAAAAAATTAAAAATAAACAAAAGGTACGAATTCAATTGTTGAAGATTAAAAAAAAAAAAAAAATCATGAAATGAATTATTAAACAAAAAATTGAAAAACAGTCAAGGTGATGAAAATAACATATGCAGCTCTATTCGCTATCATCATCGGATATCATACGTGATCGCTTGCGTAAGACTGGTTCAAACTCACTATCATTACTTGAAATATTTTGCATGCCATTATTATGTTCCAAGGTGAGGTTCTATGCATGCTTATCTTCAACAAGATAAGGATTTTCTCTTTCAGACTGGACAGCATACGATAAATAAACTAGAAAGGGAACTATTTTCTAAATAACAGACAGAAACAAAATGTCTAGAAGATTACGGTTAATAAAACTATACATATATATATACACATATATATTTTTCTTTAAAACTTAAATCATCTTAAATCGAATAAAATCGTGCGTAAAGACAGATTCAATTTTTTTAAAAGACCGTGTTAAATCAAAACCGTTCAAAAAAAGACCGCGGTGTAAAAACTGAATTGGGTGTATTGCGCTTTTAGGTGGTATTTCTATAAAATCGGGCGGCGCCGATTTTATGTGATGATTACCACATATTTTATACTTCGTGAGGCGCTTGTCCTTGACGTGTCCGAAAACTTTTGTTCTGACATTTTTCTCGATTCAGCCGCTTTTTCGTTCGGCAAGCTCCGAAAAATGCCGATTGCCCGGGATCTTGTAAATTTATTTTTTTTTAACTATGAGGGTTGGGAATTTGTTTTAGAACACGAGGATAACCTTGTCCGACCAAAATTTATGCGTTATTGTCTAGTCCGACAACCCAAACATCCAAAATGTCAGTTGTCGGACTCGACAATAGCAGACAAATTTTGGTCGGACAAGCTCACCCTCGGGTTTTAAAACAAATTTCCAACCCCCACAGCTGAAAAATAAAAGGTGATAGCAAATTTAGCAATCTGCATTTTTCGGAGCTTTCCGAACGAAAAAGTGGCCAATTTGAGGAAAATGGCAGAACAAAAGTTTTTGGACACGTCAAGGACAGGCGCCTCACGAAGTATAAAATATGAGGTAATCATCACATGAAATCGGCGCCGGCCCAGGGACTATAAGATTAATGTAACTTTTAGGAAGCGACCGAGTTCTCATTTTTGCTAGTTACATGCACGTGTCTGGGTCGGTTAAGAAGTATAACTAAATTATTATAGATAATTGAAGTTCAATCCGCACAAAAAATATAATCAAATAAAAAAAAAATTTAAATTTAGTCAAGTGAATTATAACTGCGTTTACAACGAACGATTTCGAATGAAAGTTTTATAGGCCCATAGAATAACGGAAAAAGATATGGCTTACGTGTTGTTGTCGGTTACAGGTCAGAAGTTTTTTTAACTTCTGAGGGAGGGTACTCACATAATGGACCTGCGGAGTCCACTCGCCCGGAACCAGGGGATCAAGTCTAACTTGATGAGGTGACTCAGTCATATGACTGTTAAAAAAATCCAACTCAAAGAGAGTCACTCATTTATTCGAACTCAAAATTCTATGTTTTGCGATTCTAAGTCAAAAAGTGAGTGACTCTCTCGTCAAAGAATTTTAAAGTATACTCTTCAACGATCCGGCAGTATAACTAATGCATGCGTTATCATCCATATTTATGTTGACAGAAAATTATACTTTGCCGTCGGATTACGAAATTTCATTGGAAGTGGATGACGAAGAGGATGGTATTGGTCCACAATATATTATATATACAAGAAATGCAGTAAATGTTCTAATAGTACACAGATAGAAATCGAGGTTTTTTTTATGCCTAATAAGTTATATTCCATGCTTAAATTACGTTAATTCTCAACCGTGAATAAGCCAGGTGTATTATATACTTATAAGGTATACTTTTTCAAAAAATCACTAAGAAGCTTATTATAAATATTATTCATAGAATTTTATGAGTATCGGGTACGTAGTATGACCAATTAGGAACAACGAAATAGCTTTGCTGTAAAAATTTTATATACTTACTAGGGAACAAAATATAACTATTTTTAATAAAATAATATGCCTATAATTCATAAATTTATGGCGCTTAGTAATAAATAAATTACGAACTAGGCATGCAAATGGCATTTGAATTTTGATGAAGTGTCGCGGGATATCGAAAACCTCATAGTCATATGATTTGTCATACTCGTAAGTTATATTATAATCATATATGTACTAAACCTTATGTTCATATTACATATTTTTATATTTATCTATCATATTAAAATTTCACAAAGTTTGTATATCTACAACTCACCTAACACAAAAATTTTTTAGTGAATTATAAAAAATATTTTTTTTTGTTTATTAATTTTTTAATTATATTTACTGTCGAAAAACTAATATTAAAATTTCGCACTAGTAAAGAATACTCCATTCCTACAAAACATATAAAATAACTAGAAAATAAAAATTATTATTAGGTGAAAATATATTTTATACTTTGCTATTCATAAAATTTCATACTTCCTAGTTCTGTTACATGCACATTTTTAAATATAAACTGATTATCAGGCATGAAAAATTATAATTTTTTTATTCATTGTTTATGAATAGTAATCATTGTTTTGTTTTTTTCAAAACTTTATGCCAACGTTTTATATTCCACGACTAAATATTCATAAAAATTGATGCCTTAAAGTCATGAATATTACAATAATATTATAAAAAGTGGTTATCGGGAATAAACATTTATAATTATGTTATACAAAACTTATGACCTGCAATCATAGCTTTATTTTTATCCGTGTAGGCAGAAGATTGCGGGACGAAATTGCTCCTCAATTTTAGTGCTTATTTTGTACATTTCAAAATATTTCAAACGAATATTATAAAATTAATAATTTCTTTAATTCATTAATTGAATCTATAATTCATTCATTAAAATAAAAATAGTAACACAGGTATAAGGTAAAACATTATTTCCAAACGCAAGCCAAATTGTCCTTTTGAATTTGGAGCATTTCTTCCATTATTTCCAATTTTCGTCTTTTTAGTCGCAAAATCTCCTCTATGTAATCGTTTTCACAGCATTCGGCATTTCAAGTCTCATTCGTTTTCTCATTCGGCATTTCAACTTTTCTCTTACATAACGGTAGTCACAGCTTTTTTTTAATGACTTTTTTGACATTTCAAATGAGTTTGGAAAAAGTCATATGACCCAGACAGAATCGATATTTATGACTTCAGTTTTGAAATTTCGAAATTCAAGTCATATGACTTGAAGGCATCAAGTTAGAATTGACCCCCTGGGGACTGGAGTTATTCAACAAATTCGGCTGGAAATTTTTTTTTGATTCCTTGTTAGCTTCCTTTGATTCTCTGTTAGATATAACTCGTAAATGGTGCACTTTCTTCTTCTTCTTTCTTGCACCTTCTTTCGTTCTTGTTCCTTAAAAGTTTTTCTATATAACTTAAAATAAAAAAAAACAAAAAAAATGTTTTGTTGCAAATTTTTGCGAAAAAATGTCTAAAAAACGATATTTTTCAATTGAATTTAGTTATTTGCAAATAATTGTTTATAATATAATTGACCCCTTTATCTTGTAGCTGAAACCTCAACAAAAAAAATAAGCTTTGAAACGTTTCATTCGGCCTAATAGTCTTCGCAAAATTCCATGTTGCACTTAATACCGAAGATTTTAAAAAGCCGAATTTGTTGAATAACTCCAGTCCCCAAGTTCAGAGCGAGTGGACTCGGCAGGTCCATTTTGTGAGTACCCTCCTCTAGAGGTTAAAAAAACTTCTGACCTGTAACCGACAACAACACGTACAATCCGGCCTATTATGGTTAACATATGAACACATAATAAACTTTTATTTCTTATTTTAATTACATTAAATGTCATCTACCATCGAAATAAATATATCATTTCTAATTCTACTAACGCATCAAACTTTAAATTCTCTTTCTGAAACTGAAAATTCTTAAAAAATTAAGAACATGTCAAAATTTTATGATGAAAATACAATAAGAAGATTCTTAAGTGACTAGACAAATGTCAACTATTTTCCTATGATATTTTAAATGTAACACAAAAAATAAAGAAATATTTAACAGATATATGTCAATGTTTCCAGCACACTATGAAGTCAGGAAATATATTCTGTTTTATCTAATCTTTCTATTATTTTCTAATAACTTAAAATTTCGAAGGATATTTTTATTTGTCTGTCAATTTTTTTTTATATTGTAAAATAAAATAATATGTATCATTTTAGTGATCATTTCCTTAGAAAACGACACAGACTAATATAAAAAAAAATCAAAGAAACTCAAGAGAAATGTTAGCAAAAATAAGATATTTAATAGACAACTTGTCAAATGAAGTTTATGCTATAATTCTGAATTTCTACACAATTTATTATTTAACTACTAACTTGAGAAATCGTCATTATTTACTCGAATGCCCGAATGAGAAGCAATTTTTCTCAACCTAGGTCAATATAATAACAACAAAAAATTACCTAGAATAATGACAACTTTTCTTTTATTTTTGATTGAAATGAACAAAAAAACACAAACAAATAATAATTGCATTCTTTTGTTTCGTTTAATTTGTATGTTTTAAGTTGTATATTTTAAGATATTTAAAAAATGAAATGTAAAATGACAAATATCAAAATCTAAACAAACCAAATATGATAATTAGTGTTAGTACTTAAAAAAATTCTATATATATACCTCGGTTGAGAAGACTAATATAGACCTCGAACATTATATCCCTCGGCGCTACGCCGGTTCTCGGTCAATAATAGCTTACTTCTCAACCTTGTTATATAATGTACAATTTTTTTCTTTGAAATTTTCTTTTTATCTCAAAATTTCTTCATCTCATTTGCTTATATAGAATAAATTACTTGTCATTTTTGCGACAAAACTTATTCTTTAGATTGTTTTTGTTTATCAATTTTTAAAACAGCTTCCGAATTATATTGCATGATGTAAAACCCGTTTAAAATAAAACCAACTCAGCAAATCTCGATTTTATAGGTGAAGCCTAATATCAGAGGGGCATCGTTTATTTAGAACACGTACATGCTTTGTATATAAAGAGTTTCGTAGAAAACAAAGGATATCTACTCTTACATATAAAATTCTTAGTCAACCATCTCATCCATTATATGGTTCATGCAATGCAGCTACAAATCCAGATTTCAGATTAAAAAACTCGTTTATTGAAATGGGTGGCAAAATTCTTCAGAAAATATCTCATCCTATTCCGCAAGTTTGGATACCTTTATATTATGAAGTCCCGTATTGGATTATAAACAAACCTAATATCAACTTTTCAATGAACAAATTTGCAAAGGAGGAATTTAATTCAGAAATCTGTCAAATATTTTTTAGAAAAATACTTAATGATTATAATGAATTTACATTCATTTACACTGATGGATCGAAATCATCTGCAGATAACGTTGGTGCTAGCTATACAGATCTTACAAATGAAAAACAGTTTCGGTTATCTCCATATTATTCTGTTTTAAGTGCTGAACTCATGGCAATATCATTTGCATGGAGATTCATTGAACATTCTATCGCAAGAAAATATGTTATAGCTACAGACTCTTTTAGTGCACTTAAATCCATTGAAAATATGTTTACTACAAATCCAATTTCTCGAAAAATCCGTATTCAACTATTTAATTTACAAATCATGGTTGAAATTGTGTTTTTGTGGATACCAGGACATTCAGGTATTCAAGGGAATGAAAAGGCTGATCTGCTTGCTAAAACTTCAAATATTTTACCATTCCGGGAAAGTATCAAAACGCCTTATCAAGACTTAAAATTAATATAGCTAAAAAAGTAATAAATGCAGAATGGTAACAAGAATGGAGCTCACTCGCGAATAACAAACTATATGAAATTAAAAAAACTATCAGAAAATGGTCAACATCTTCTAGATCGTCGCGTAGAGAAGCAATAGTTTTAACACGGTTAAGAATTGGACACACTAGATTATCTCATGTCCATATTTTTAAAAAAGAACCTCAACCATTTTGTGAATTCTGTCAATTACCTCTTTCCATACGGCTACAGATGTAAAGGCAATATTACCCATGGTAAAATTTCCGGTAAAATTGGTAATATTACGCAGGCTTGGTAAAATTGGTAAAATTGCAATAAAATTTGAATAACTTTTGTCTAATAAAAGTCAAAGTTTGTGCTTTTTTGTGGAATTAGAATATTAATTACAACAACAATAATATTTATCACAACACGATGGCTTTGAAAACATAGATCCTAGTACAAAACTCGTTCTGAGGTATTGAACACTTTTTTAAACAGCTATAGATTGAGGTCATCCAAGGTTATTGATTCCAGAAAATCATTTCATTTCAGATAATATGCAATTCGGACAAGAAAGTGCGTTTGCATTGTGATACTATTACATTCAATCTTGAATCTCAGCAGTTTGTCTTTATGCACTACCCCTGGCGATCGAGTGAGTAAACGTATAAAAGAGTAAATCTTATGCATTTCATCGGTACACTGGGGATTTTTTCAATTGCAGTACGGGTGAGACAGATTGAGTGAATTAAAAAACTTTTGTTGGAGGCTTCATTTGCCTCCGTAGCAGTGTCGACGGATTTCTATATTGTTACTTCGCTTTGAATGTTTGATTGAATAATAATGTGATGTTCGTAGATGTCTTTGTTGTTGGCCGCAAGTATAGTTCGTTTTCTCACCAATCGTGATTCTAATAGTAAGCTAGAATATTTGGAAATAATTTGGAAGCAATTTCGTTCACGATACATTTTTACTTTAAACGAAGGAGCAACAGCAGGTCGATGGCATTCTCAAACGGTTAAGAACTTACACACAACGCATCGAAACATTATCAGCCCTTCTTGTAAATTTTTGTTTTGAATTTAAGAAACAAAATTTTTTTAGTCATTCGCCTTTTATAATTTTTTCCCATGAATGGGAATGAAACAATGCACGAATTAGATTTTGATTATTGCACGCGTAATTAATGTATCCATCCCATTGTCGGTTTTGGCATATGTGGAATGACACTCACACGTTTAATGCCTTTGACAATTCTCAATGTTGAAAATTCGTTGAGCTGGGCTCATTTTCCAACCACATGCGATATAAGTAGTATATTTATCTAGATTGGGATGCATTGCATACAGTTTGAACATATAGTAGGTTTCAATGAATATGCTTGGTTTTCTCTAGATTCAATTTTTGCATTTGTGCCGTTCAAATGTTTTATATTTCCATACCATGTGTAATACGTAAGCATTTCCGAATACAGTAGTGCTCCTACAAACGCATAACTTCGAAATAACTGTGAAGAAAGCAGTCATTGTTGTAGCCAGTTGGTTCAGGATTTGTTCCATTTTTTCACTTGTGAAAAAAACGTGTTGTCTGTTTCAAGATAAACTGCTAAGTAAACAAGAGCTGGTTTTCGTTCATTTTTTTATAGACATAAAAGAATTTTCCGTTGCTGATTATGTATATTCCTGTCTATAAATACTCTGCGAGTAAGTATATTTACACTCCATAATAATATATTTGATTTGCATCTAAACAAACCTAAACTAACTAAACTAATTTGATTTGCATTATAAACTATAGAAATGATTGTGATATAGTCAATTAATTTTTGAATTAATTAAAATTGCAACCATAATTTAATTTTTTAATCCAGTTTTATATTTTACCTATTTTACCAATTTTACCAATCTTACCGGTAATTTTACGGTAAAATAACCAATAAAATATTTTACTCGTTGTATAGGAATTTAAAAACAGCGTTTTTATTCGCCTACATATCAAAGTGTTACTTTATTTATTACTGTGATATGCGGCTTTAAAGTGTCACTTTTTAACCATATATTTGCTGTCACAGTTTCGTCCAACAAAGTAAAAAACATTTGTATTTGTTTAAATTCTATAAAAAATAGAAAATTTTATCAAAGCAAACTTTCGATTCCAAATTTCCTAATCCAATTGAAATATTTGTTATTCTTTGTTGTTATAGTTATACGATTTGTTTGAAAATAAATAACAAATATATTGGTCATAGGCTACTTGTTCAACATATTTTTATTTAAAAATTTATAAAATTTGTAATTTTGAATTTGAATGTAACCAATTTTTTTTAAATATTTTGCTTGCGGCGAATAAAAAATAGTAAATGCACGGACGTAAGCCATTTTGGACTTAAAGTGGGTGCAAATCTCGACTGGCGCCTCGATTCGCAAGCTACACATACGTCCAAAACCTTAGCTTTACGTCGTTGTATCATAATGAACTATTAATAAACTATTTTTTGGCAAACGGCTGTAAAATTTAACTTTACTGTTAAAACTGGGAGTTAGTTAAAGTCTTACTTTTTTGACTTATAATCCAAGCGGCTGCAAAAGTAACGCCACTTTTATTTTATATTACGGCGATAGTAAAGTAGCATTTGTTATTTTGTTATTTTTTCAAACAAATTGTAAAACTATGACAACAAAAAATAAGAAATTGATTCTGATTAGATTATGTAATTTTGAATTATTGTATGTAACTATGACAACAAATCATAACAAATAGTTTAATTGAAGAGTGAAATTTTGAATTTTAGCTTGCTTTGATAAAAAATTTTATTTATACAAATTTAAATGTTTTTTATTTTGACTGTAATAAATCATATTTATAAATTTTTGATGTATTATAATTTCATATTTATATAAAATTTAAACGTTTGCCGAAAAAATAGTGTATTTAATACGGAACTAAGGTGACTTTTTGTGTATCGCCTATAATTGTATAACTATAGACTCAACACAAAAAGGAGCACTTTAGAGTTTAGCTCCTAATTAAATAATATACTATTTCGTTGTCTCAAAAAAGAGTTCAATAATTACGAAAACACTTCAGTGGCAAGATGTTGTAACATCACATCGTTGGCGTTTATCAAATCGTATTTTACGATGAAGTGGTATGTTGTAACATTTACGATACGACGGTCGGTTAAGTATGGCAACACCAAGTTCTAAATGTTTTTAGAACGTTCTGAATCAATTTCGAAATTTTTTATGAACGACAAATGTCATTCTGCAAATTTAAATTTCGTTATTTTAATTTAATTTTTATTTTATTCAATTTTTTTATGTGAATAACATTTATACTTTCCTAAAAATTACATTTTTAAAGTTAAATAAAATACTTAAAATCACGATATTACTACTGGCCAGTGGACTGTATTTTAAAAAAAATTTCAATTGCGCCAAGCAATGGCGATCGAAGATACGAACAATAAAATATAAATTTGTTGCGCCTGATAATGGCGATCGAAGATATGAAATGTACTATAAATTGGTTGCGCCCAGCAATGGCGATCGAGGATATGAAATGTACTTGGTTGCGCCTGACAATGGCGATCGAAGATATGAAATATGCTATAAATTTGTTGCACCTGACAATGGCGGTCGAAGATATGAAGTATAATATAAATTTGTTGCGCCTGACAATGGCGATCGAAGATATGAAATGTAAGTTTGTTGCGCCTGACAATGGCGGTCGAAGATATGAAATATAATATAAATTTGTTGCGCCTGATAACGGCGATCAAAGATATGAACAATCAAATATAAATTTGTTGCGCCTAACAATGGCGATCGAAGATATGAAATGTAAGTTTGTTGCGCCTGACAATGGCGGTCAAAGATACGAAATATAATATAAATTTGTTGCGCCTAACAATGGCGATCGAAGATATGAAATGTACATATGTTGCGCCTGACAATGGCGATCAAAGATACGAAATATAATATAAATTTGTTGCGCCTAACAATGGCGATCGAAGATATGAAATGTACATATGTTGCGCCTGACAATGGCGATCAAAGATACGAAATATAATATAAATTTGTTGCGCCTAACAATGGCGATCGAAGATATGAAATGTAAATATGTTGCGCCTGACAATGGCGGTCGAAGATATGAAATATAATATAAATTGGTTGCGCCTGATAATGGCGATCGAAGATATGAACAATCAAATATAAATTTGTTGATCGATGAACTAAATTAAAATAGTTTTGGTGCGCCTAACAATGGCGGTTGAAGACATGAAATATAATATAAATTTGTTGCGCCTAACAATGGCGGTCGAAGATATGAAATATAATATAAATTTGTTGCGCCTGACAATGGCGATCGAAGATATGAACAATCAAATATAAATTTGTTGATCGATGAACTAAATCAAAATAGTTTTGGTGCGCCTAACAAAGGTGGTCGAAGAGATGATATATCTAAAAAACAATCTAGGTGTTTCCATCATCACCTGCAAAGAAATTTAATTAGCCAACCAAAACTCTAAAAAACCATTATACGATGTTTATTTGTTTGATTTTATTATTTTAATTTCCTCCTGGCTGCCACAATACACTTGTAAAAACTCAACAATACATTTGTGATAATACACAAATTTTCCTTTTTTTTGTTTTTAATAAAGTAAACTAGAAATTTAATATTTACAATTTATTCACAGACTTTAATTTTAAGACTAAAAAAAGATCGATAAATCTAAATCTTATATAGTGAAAAAGTGCTTTGTTTTTGACAACTGTCATGAAAAAAAATATGTCCACCGAAACATTAATACCAACCTTTGATACAATTTTACAATAATTAGAAGGAAAAAACTAAACGCACTTAATGAGTAATGCAGTAAGTGGTGAATAATATGACAGTTGACCAAAACAATTTGATTTAAATATAAGATAAATCTAACTCATTTAAATTTCTGAAACTATTGATAGTTATTATCATTTTAGCATCGTATGGAATATTGGCTTAATATATAACAATTTTTGTTTTTTTTTTTTTTTTTTTTTTTTGGGAACAATTGTGGTTGCAATTTTTTTACAAGCTTTTTTTGAATTCAATCTTAATTGATATATTTGTTTCCAGATACGTTTTAACGGACGGCGTTACCAACTACATTTAAGAAAATTTACATGTAAGAAAAAGTTATTTAATTTTGTATAAATTATTTTTAAATCTTTTCTTAAAGTATTTTTGCAGATATTTGTTTCCTACAGTTGTGAAACTTTATTAAAATTAATGATTCCAAGATTACCAAGAACAAACCATTTAATTAAATATTACTCGCATTTTAATATGTATTATATAGATTGGTTTTATGTTCAATATATTTAATAAAATTTTAATGATTTTGTTTTATTTTCTGTTTGTGTTTTTAATTATGTATTGTCAAAACAAACTGTAAAAACAAAACTTTATTACTAACAGAACTCAATGTGATAGATTATCGTATTTACGATAGTCGTTTTGTGTTACAACTTTGAACTTACCGATTAGCGTAAAATACGATAGAATCGTCAAAAGTGATGTTACACCATCTTGCAGAAGATATAAATAAATTCTTCATTAAAGTACATCCCGACTAGAATTTGTAGTTCGACAGACCTAAAAATATTTTCGGGCCGAATGAGGAATACCAAAATTCGGAAAACCTAACAATTACGGAGTTACCTCGTCATTAGGACGACTAGTAATATGCCCAATTTCGGAAGGCCTGTTACCTGCGGCGCTATCTCGTCATTATGCAGGTCAAGAAAATACTCAAATGCGGCTTACGTTCGGAACCGTCATAAAGCTTCCATATAAGGACAAATAGTAGGATCCTCAAGTTAGGAATGAACTTCAAATCACGAATGTCAACCGCATAATGCAATTGACAGATTAGCCAAAGCCAGGCAGGACAAAGAAATGCCTGGAAATTTTTGTACACAGAGAGAATTTGTGCACTAACTATAAGTGCAAAAAATGACAAGTGCGCGTTTTAAAATATTTCAGTAAAAATATTTCTATTCAATAATAAATTTTGCCGTCTCGTTAGTAATTATTTTACTGTAACGTCTCGTAAGTAATGAAATTTACTTACGAGAAGTTAAAGTTCACTATTGGACAGAAATATTTTTACTGAAATATTTCGAAACGCGCATGTTATTTTTTGTATTTCTAGTTAGTGCAAAAATTCTCTCCGTGTATAAGCTTATACAAGATTTATGATAATAGTCGAAAATAAGTTCATTTAATATTTACAATGTATTGTATTCGAATAGACTTGAATATATATTCGAATAGACTTGATTTCAAATTTCCTAAGAAATACGACTTTGAAGGTAGTCTTCTCAAGTTGTTCTATGTAGAGGCATCCATGGACTCACTATTTATTGAACAACCATTCGTTCTTCAACTGTTGTCAAGTCAACAACTTGTTGTCCAATAATAAACTTTTGTTCTATCAATATCAACAAATCTGCAGGCCCCGACGGTATTCCACCCCTCATTCTTAAAAACTTTGCTATATGTAACTGGCTCAGGACCTATATTTGAAACATGTATTTTTGCAGCAACAGTTTTTCATACCAATGAGTATAATAGTCAATCGATAAAAATGAATGACTCTATAGTTCAATTGAAAAACAATGAAGTTATTTTAAGAATTTCTGACTTTATTGTGATGAATAAAAATGTTTCGTTTTGGGTACCAAGCTAGAAACAGAGGCAGTTGTTTTTGAGAATTTGACAGTACATCATATTTTTTAGAAATTTAAAAGATAGGCGAATTACAATTCATACAAATCGAAGAAATATATAAAAACTCATAGAAATAATCAATGATGATAAGATATATTTATGGGCGAGATGGAGAAGTGGCTAAGACGACAACATCACTTACAAGGAAGCACAGTGAAGGTCTACAACTTAAACGGGTGACCGCTTGGGAACTTCATCAGGAAAAAATTATAGAAATATGATTGAATCACATTGATGTTTTTATTTTTATTAGGCCGTGATTTGGTCATAGTATAGTTGCTGCATTCAGAAAACATTCTTCGGCAGCACAAATTTAGACCTAATGCAGTCCGCATTAGCTAGTCCAAATGGAATTCGAATGTGGACATGCGTTGCTTTCAGCATGAGGTCGTCATATGGAATGCTCATTAGGACCGAATGCCCAGTTTGGTTGGCCAAACATCATCTTTATTCGAACCGAAATAAGAATTCTAGTCGGGGTAGTTCAATAATCGCGATTATTAATATAACAAACAATTTTATTGGATTTTTTGCATCAAGACCTTCAATTACATTCAAGTACAAGAATATTTTCGTTTTATACATGGCTTACTTGAGGTTTGTCAATTTACGGCCAGTTTTATGTAGTAAAGTAAGTAATGCGTCTTATGTTTCATTGATTTTATTGATCATCAACACTTTTTTCTTCGATAATACGGTTCCATTGCGTAAACATGATGCATCAATGTTTCTAAGAAGAGGAAAGAATGCCAATTTCAATGCCAACCAAAAATTAAAAACGTTATAAGATGTCAATATTTCAAAAATTGTGCGTGTCAAAATTAAAAAAACTCTACACACGTATTTGCGCTGCGTTTACTTCAATTATACAGTCCTCGCTCGTATTTCGCCAATTACGTGCTGTGCTATAAGAGATTTGCACTTCTTTATTATAAATTTAAAAAACCTTTCAATTTGAGTTATTTTATCTTACAAAGTATTTTCTTTGTGTTTTGTTTTTGTGATTTATTTTATTTATATTTGTGTTTGTACGTCAAAGTTTTCTTATCAAATTTTTTTATAAACTTTTGTTTTCATTCATCTAATCCTTTTGTAGTAATGTATTAATCAAGCGGATTAGAACTTGACATAAAATTAATATGAAATTTATTGGTCGAAAATTGAAATAAAAATGGAGGTATAGGATTATTTGTATTGGATATGGTTAAAATTGATAATCAGGTAATCGTAAGAATTTTATGGCTGAAGTTGTATGAGTTGATATGGGTTATATTATATCTAAGAAAATTTACTTCGGTATAACATTGCACATATATACGATTTATTTGTTTAGAGATTTTTGATTGATTGAAATTTTTGTTATCATAGTAATATTATTTTTATTTTTGCCATGGTGTTTTACGCATGATGTTTTTGTTGATTTGTATAAATTATTTAAAATTTTTATCTAACGAGAGATATCACCTTCCATTGGCAACATCAGTGAGATATCACTAGCCAAGGTTATATCTTATGAGTGCTGGCGAGGGTGCTGACGGATGAATTATATTCTATTCAGTCAGTATAGTATGGACAAAATTTACTAAGATAACAACATGATTTTTTGTTATTGACAGGCCACCATTTTTATTTGTTGTCGATACTGCGACTCGTTTTTATTTGTTGTAAGAAAATTGGAAGTAATCAGGTAAGTAGTAATCATTTTATTGATGAAATTGTAATGCAGGTATTTGTGTAACGCCCATCACAATATGCATAGAAAAAATTAACCTACATGAGGTATACTGTAGCTTTTATTTTGTATTGACCTTGCAAAAGTAAGGTTGTAGGATTATACATTACTTGGAAAATATTTGTGTGACTTAAAGTAGACCTTGCGTTAAAATATAGGGTGATTTATTTGTGTAACATCCGTCACACGTAACACCCGTTACAATTTTCTTCACTATAATTTTAAAATTCTTTAAGTCCACAATAGGAATGTAATACGTTCCTCTAGGAGTGTCTTGTCATGCATTATTTTAATTAAGTTTGAAAAATTATTTATTTTTGTATTTATAGTTTATTTTAATTTAAAGAATTTTTTTTTACATGTGGATGTGATTACAAGGAAAAAGAAAAGTCGAAAAAAACTAAAAAGTGACCCCGAAAAACTTCGTATAAATTTGGAGAAGGAAAGAGAAAGAGACAAAAACAGAAGGCAAGAAAAGAGAGCAAAGCTAGTGAAGAATAAATGCAAATTAGAAGCCAGCCAGACTTGCAATTTAAAGAAAAGCACCCTGAAATAAAAATACAAAGCACCAAATTCTTCCAGTTAAGACCATCACATGTTCGAGCAACATCCGAGACACCTCACAATGTCTGTGATGTGCATATATCACGCGAATTTCAGCTTTCTCCTGGATAGCATGAAGGAAATCCTACATTCCATCAGCACTCCATCCGATTTATTAAAAGAAATATGCTGTGATATTGACAATAAAAACTATATGACCGAAAGATACACAAATTGTAATCAGAATTACAAATTATAATCAGAATTACAAATTGTAATCAGAGTAACATTAAATTCTAATTTAAAAGTTGAAACAAAATGGAAACAATGGGAAAAGACAAGTGATGGTTGGTTACAGATTCAAAACTTCACAGGTTCCAGAAAAGAATTATTGACGAGGTTGTCATGCAAATTGACTTTGAAGAAAACTTTAGCATAATATCACAAGATGAAATTCAAAGTGCGCATTGGAGGCATCCCTCAAGCTACATTATTTACTTGCTGTGTTTGGTTGCAGAAAAGCCAAAAGGGCAGCTACGTGGTGATAAGCAACAATTTAACGCATAATAAGATATCAGTATGGCTGTTTTTGAAAAATATTATTGAAGACCTAAAGTAACAATATCCCTGTGTGAAAAAATTGATTTCAGACGGATGCGCAGCGCAGTTCAAAAACAGCTTTACTATTTTCAGTGTCTATTACAGTGAGAAAGACTGGGGGTAAAAGTGGAGTGGGCATTCTTTGCCACTAGTCATGGAAAGGACGCTGTTGACGGCTTGGATGCAACTGCGAAGGGTAGAATTTGGCGGGCAATAAAGTCTCGGTAAGCTTTTATCAACACAACCTGAGAATGTTAAGAATATTTGTCTTCAAATCCAAAAGGCGTTAAATATCATTTCGTCAGCGAAAACGACATTCATGATCTTGAGAACGGGTTAAAGAGCCGATGGAATAATTTAACGATGCTACCTCAACTGCAAAAACAGCACTATTTCAGATACTCGGGTTGAAACTCTATTTCATATGGTCTTACATAGGAAGTTCAAACTCAAAAAATGTCTATTCCTTAAAATAGACAAAAATAATAATAAAAGTCCAAAATATAAAGAAAGTTTCTTTACTTCAAGGTCAACAAGATAGCATATTTTGCAATAGTACTCGTAACACCCGTCACAGGGCTTAAATCTATTATTACATGTAAACGCTTGAATAAGTCCTAATGTGTTTTTGTTTTACTTTAAGAAATTATTGAAATGAATTGATTTTTATTCAAAAAATGCAGAGATTTTTGTTCTAATTAGGAAATTATATCAGTTTGAATGCGTACAAATGTAACACCCGTTACTATAACATATTTACAAATGTATCACCTGTCAATGTAACACCCGTCAATGTAACACCCGTCACATTCCTATAATATGCAAAATGAAAATCCAATATTGTCGCACCGCAACATTCTTATACCCGTCCTAAAATCCTTCATTTTTTGCCCTAGTACAAATTTTTTGCCCTAACAAATAACTGAAGTCAACAAAAAGTTAAAATACAGCTATGTTGAACTCGACATTTTTCCCAAATCATCCTTATCGAGGAAAGGGCATCGGTGATACCTCAGTCATTCCGGGAACCACACTGATATGCTACAAACAGTTGTTTATGAAAAGGATTGATTTGATTTTCTCTAAAGCGTTATTTAGTTATGGATCAAAATTATTAATTTTTTATTCATTTTTACTAAAACTTGCTTACTGAAACCTGTAGCCCTATCCTGGTAAATCGTGAAATAGGAATTGAGAAATAAATTATAGCAATTTTTTCATAACTAGTATTCCGTGTCGCGGGAAATAACAAATTCGTATTAAAAAATATTTCTTTATTTCATTTATTGCACTTTTTTCTCAATTCCCAATTCCCAGGGAAATGCCGGAATAGGCGTACTGCTCAAATTTTTAAACATTAGCCTCATACTGTTTAGAGTTCTTCATACTCTAGGCCTCTCTACTTTTATTATTATATTATTTGCATTCTCACATTTGCGAATTGTGTCGAAGCAGTTTACAACATTTTCCCTCCAAATAAATCAACATTATGCCTTTTACATAAAAAGTCCAAGAATATATTTTAACAAATATATAAAACTACCTACAAATTGATTGCTTGTGAACACAAAACAATCTTGCGAAATCCAATTTACCAACAACTTCTTATATCATCATCCAATCAAATTGTAATGTAAGATTTTCTTATAATTTCTCATCAAAACAATAAAACTATAACTGTACTTTAATTCTATTATTATGTTTTTTTTGTACACGCATTGTACAAAAATAATAAATAGACATTGGTATAGAAAAATACTTATGTTATCTGTATCACATGTCAACACTGGTCAAAATTTATTTTATTTTTAATAAGAGATTCACTTCCAATATAAATTATTTTAGAAGAATAGACATGGAAAATACTTAAAAGATTAAAGTAAAATATCCAATCTAAAGCTAAAATTCTAATAAACAGCTATTTGATTGGTTACTGTTTAATGAGAAGGCGTTTTCATAGTAACACACCCCATTGTAAAAAAAGCTATACACAATACCAAACTTCAGAAATATATCTGTCTTCCTTTAAACTTTTAATATTTATGATAATTATTGCTGTATACCTTAAATTAATATAATAATAAACAAATGCTTTTAATTAGTTCTCTTAAATTTTTTAACTACAGTTTTGATTTGGAAAATTTAAACATATTTTTATTATATAAATTTTAAAATTAACTATAATATTATTCAACTAATTTTTAATGAAAAAGAAACACTTATATTTTATAGTGATGTCTCTTTTAGCCTCTTTAGTGTATTTTATTATAATAAGATAAACAGAAACAGATATAGAGAAAACAAAAAAGTTCAAATAAAATTATCAAAGCCCACTTCTAATTTTATTTTAATTTTTGTTTATTTTCAGTTCAAATTCAAATGTGAACGCGGTGAAATAGTTATTAAACGATGTTTGTTTGTTTTTTTAAATGTGTGATTCAGATAATTTCTGGTTTATTATAAATTATTGTGTAATTTTAGATTTAATGTGGAAAACGTTATGTGTTAATTATATTTTTAAAATATTCCTAGTTCAATAAAATGAAAAAAAATAGAATTAATAAGTGAAATTTTAATACTGAATTTTATTAATGGTTTAAAGTGTGCACTTTTTAGACATAAGAGAGTTATCAATATGATGGACGTGAGTATGTATGGAAATCATCATTCAAGTGGTTATCAAAATCCAGAAATAATGTCATCTGCTGGATACTCATATTATCCAAGTCATCATCATCACCATCATCATCACCTACATCATAATTTAAGTGATAGTGAAATGGGTTATTCAACAACTGGACATTCCGGAAATAATGTAATAGCGTCTCCGGCAACGAATAGTAATAATAATCCAACTATAAATACAGTTCAGAGTACAACAAATACACACCTCTATACTCACCCTCACCTATATAGTCCATCTGCCATAGAATATGGCATCACAACTACACAAGTCTCCTCAAATAACTCCCCTACTGAGGCATATTATGATGCTGAAAGTGGGCATTCTTACTTTAATACAGGATCAGGACCCTCACCAGATATCATTCAAGATCCACATATTATCAGTACCGATAATGGATTATCTTATACTAATCTTGATTATATATACAACCAAACCCACCCGAACAACGGTTACCTGCATCATCCTGATGATAAACATCATCACTATGCCTTAAATTCGGAATCTGGCAGTGGCATATTACACTCATCCCAATCTAATCCCCATCATAGCAGCTTACACCATAATAATAATAATAACGGAACATCACCAGGAGGGTCGATCGTTGGGCCAACATGGCATCATCCATCTTATAACATGGAAAATAGTTCAATATCTTCAATTGGATTAAACTCTTTAGCACAACAAAATCATGTAAATCAAATGGTTGGATTAAACCAAAGTAGTATGTCACATTCAAGTAATTCATCACCAGGATTACACCATCAACAAACACAATCAAATCTTCAGCAAACACAAAATCAACAACAGCAAAATGTACAAACATATAAATGGATGCAAGTTAAACGGAATGTGCCAAAACCTCAAGGTAAGTGAACATTTAAATTAAACATTACAAATTGATAATCCTTTCAGATTAGAAATCTTAAAGATAAGAATTGATTTTTTTAAAGTTTTGGGTATTGCCAAATTTGTATTATGATTATTTTGAAAATGGAAGATTGATGTTGTTTTATCAATTGTCATCCGTTTGGTTTAGATAATGGTCAAACGGATAATTCAGGTTGATTGATGAAACTGTTATCTTAGTTTTATTTTGATTGTTTAATAGAATAAAATAAATAGGATTAAAATTGTTAAAGAAATTGTAGCAATATGAACTTGTCAAAGAGTCTTACTCTTTGCCTTCTCTAGACTTGATACTGTTCTAAAATATAGTTCCACTTAAAAAAGATGTATTTTAATTATCAAATTTAAAACTTTTTAACAACTGACCCAAACATTCATATATATCAAAAGCTTAAGCTAAACTATAAAATTTCCTCTAAAATAATTAATTTACTTGAGCATTTTTATCTAAACTAACAAAAATTTACAAAAATTACCTCGCTACCAGCAAAAATTACTTATAATCTTACTTATTACTTATAAATTTTGTAAATAATGTTTACAAATTCACATAAACAAATCATCCTTATAATTGAATTAAACTAATCAATGAGATTCACTTAACTCACCTACTTTCTTATCGCCATAATAAACTGAATAATAAAACTTAAATTTACATGTCATCGAAATACTTAATATAAATATCAATCCTGAATATAACGATTCCACCAAAAAATAATGAAAAACAAATTAAATGTTCGTTTCTTTATTTCAATCGAATTCAATTTTTATTTTACAAGCATTAAGCACGTGAAAATTTTTAAGAACATTCGTACGTAACCTTTTCTTTTTTGCATTATGAAAATTAAAATAAAAACCTAAAATTACAAATTAATTCAAACGCAGTCACCTTTCTTTACTTTATAATATCGAAAAAAAATAAAAGAAACTGAAAATAAAAATTATGTTGTGGGCTGAGAAGTGAAAAATTTTCAAAGTGTTTAGTGTTAAAAAAAAACTTAAAAAAATAAAAGAAAATAAACAAGGAAATGGGGGAGATTAAAAATACCGATTTTCTGAATTTTATTTGAGTTTCAGTTTTAGATTTTTGTCGCACCCGCAATATTTTGAGGGTGATTAGGCCAATTTGAATACCACAACATTTATACCCTTTTTTGTTGTTTTGTGGTTTGTATTTGTTATGTTTGGTTATGTTTTTTGGATTGAAAGTTTTTATTTATTTTTGTGTTTTATGAATTTATAAATAAAAAGTTTGAGAATGTGTAAATTAATTTGTTGTTATGAGCTGCAATTGATTTTTTTTGTTCCAAATCAAATTGTCTTAAAAAATCGATGTTAATATTTAAATAAAATATTCAATTTTGAATTTATATTTTCAACATACATGATGGTAAATGGTTTTAAATTCTAGTGGCGAAACTCGTTATTAACTCTAAACTTATTTGGACCTGTCTTGGATCGGGCGGTTCGCTATATAAACATGTACAAAGGTTTTTCTGAGAGCCTTATAAGATCAGAACGGATCCATTCGTTAAAATTTCAATTTCTCAACCCAAACAAAAAGCTTCGTTAAAAGTAAGAACCAGAAAAAGAATAACAGACGCGGAAGCAAATAAAATTTTTAACCTGGACGTGAAACAGGACTAGACTACCAATACCCTGCACCTGGCGTACCCTGAACGCCCCTGATGCTTTCAAGAGGCTAGAAACAGAGTCTGAGTGATATAGAATGGATGTCAGTGCTCTGCAAGACAATTAGACACAGGGCCGGTCCTGCGTTGTACAAAAGTGCACAGTAAAACAGGGCGCTCAATTTATCACGAAAATAAGGGTGTAAAACCAACATCAATTAACAATTTAAATTGAATTAAACCGCTTAAAATAATATTTTATGAATATCAACTTTCTTTCTTTTTGTCCAGTGTTTCAAATATTTGCTTTCATTCATTTTTCCATATATGTATTATGTAAACTAATTTAAACATACAAAGTTTATGTAAACTAATTTAAACATACCATAACACACAAATTAAAAATAAGGAAACACACAAAAGCATTAGTACTGTTCATTTTTAATTGTTGTTCACAAAATATTAAACTATCTCAAAAACCTCTCCATTTAGCGTTTCGAGAAAATATTTCAAAATTTCAAATTCGTATTTCTTTCAAAATTCCAAAACTATTGTAAAATAAAAAATTCAAACTTTTTTCAAACAAAATTCTAAAATATTTCAAAAATTATTGCAAAAATTATAACAAAATCAAAAATTAAAACTTTTTCCAAAATTTTAAAAATTATAATACAATCAAAAATTTAAAATTTTTCCAAAAATATTCCAAAAATTCTTACAAAATCAGAAATTGAAACTTTTTTCAAAATTCTAAAAATATGTATATATAAAATTCAAAAATTCTATTGTTTTTTTTTTTAAATTCTAAAAATATTCCAAAAATTAGAATAAAATCAATAATTTAAACTTTTTCTAAATTCTAATAATATTCCAAAAATTCTTAAAAATTCAAAAATTGAAACCTTTTTCAAAATTCTAAAAATATATGTAAAATTAAAAAATTTTATTTTTGAAAATTCTGAAAATATTCCAATAATTGGAATAAAATCAAATATTTAAACTTTTTCTAAATTCTAATAATATTCCAAAAATTCTTAAAAATTCAAACTTTTTCCAAAACTCTAAAAATATTGCAAAAATTATAACAATATCAAAAATAGAAACTTTTTCCAAAATTATAAAAATTATAATAAAATCAAAAATTTAAAATTTTTCAGAATTCTAAAAATATTCCAAAAATTCTAAGAAAATCAAAAATTGAAACTTTTTCAAAATTCCAAAAATATTTCAAAAACTATAACAAATTCAAAAATGTCCATGTCCAATTCCATTTTCAATTACATTTTCAGCAAACTAGTCAAAAACCTTCAATTTAGCGAATCGAGAAAATATTACAAAATCACAAATTCATATTTCTTTCAAAATTCCAAAAATATTGTAAAAATTATAATAAAATCAAACTTTTTTCAAAATTCTAAAAATATTCCAAAAATTATTAGAAAATCAAAAATTGAAACTTTTTTCAAAATTCCAAAAATTACTTATAATAAAATCAAAAATTTAAATTTTTCAAAATTCCAAAAATATTCCAAAAATTCTTACAAAATCAAAAATTAAAACTCTTTCCAAAATTTTAAAAATATTGCAAAAATTATTACAAAATCAAAAATGCAAACTTTTTTCAAAATTCCAAAAATATTTCAAAAACTATAACAAATTAAAAAATTTTCATGTCCAATTTCATTTTCAATCACATCATTTACGTCATAATTAATGCCATAATTCTCTATAATAATATTAAATTTTCATGTCATACAAATTATTAATTTTATTTTTTTCCAAAAAATTGGATAAAAAAATAAATAAAAATCTTTCTTTTGACACACTTGACAACATTTTTTTGACAAACTTATAATGCCATAATTCTCAATAATAATAATAAAATTTCATTTCAAACAAAATTTTAATTTAATTTTTTTCCAAAAAATTGGGTAAAAAAATAAATAAAAATCATTCTTTTGACACACTTGACAACATTTTTTTGACAAACTTATAATGCAATAATCTAGATTTTGGTCTCACATACCCGTCTCACCCATCAATATTTCTTCAAATTCAATGTTCCTACTCGTAATTACTTAAAATGAACGTTTTTTAAGCAGAAAATATGCAAATTTCCTTGTTTTGACACACTTGACGATTTTTTTGACACTTTTCCGGTACAGTTATCGAACACATCGTCCTTTTGGCTCTTTCCATTGAGTAAACCTATTTTTAGAAAAAAAAATTTGAAATCCGTTCAGCGGTTTTCTAGATTTCGTCGGTTGTGACGGCCGGCCTGCCGACAAACAGACATACATATTTTTTTTGCTTTTTTAGAATCAGTAGGTTCTAAAACTTCGAGAAATGCCAAAAGAAGTGGGGGTAAGAATTTCACTTTGAGCTCATGAATGTAATACTTAGGTCTTTCAGAATATGAGGTAATAAATTTTCTGAAATTAATTTTTATTGAATTTATTAAAATGAACGATTATGTTCCTGAATGTATGTTATGTTACTGTTAATGAATGATTATGTTACTTTGCTGCTGTCGTAAAAATATGAGATTTACTTTACTGCCGCCGTAAAAAAAAATGGCGTTACTTTTCAGCCGCTTTGATTATACGTCAAAAAAGTATGACTTTAACCTTCTCCGTAGCGGCAGTAAAGTTCAACTTTACAACCGTTTGCCGAAAATAGTACATTATTTAATTAGGAGCTAAAGTGATACTTTTTGTGTTGAGTCTATAGTTTGACGAAAATTATAGACGAAATTTTGTTGTCATGGTTAAACAATAAGTATGAAAAAATAACAAACTAACAAATAACAAATGCTACTTTACAGCCTCCGTAATATAAAATAAAAATGGCGTTACTTTTACTGTCGCTAGACGTTACTTTTGCTGTCAGGCTAAAAAGTAAGACTTTAGCTAACTCCCTAGTGGCAGTAAAGTTAAACTTTACATCCGTTTGCCGAAATAGTATATTACATATCTAGAGTTGTAAATAGCATTTTACATGCGAGGGAAAATTTTGCGCACGAGACGCGTAGCGTCGAGTGCAGTATCTTCACGAGCATGGAAAATGCTTTACAACTCGAGATTTGTTATATACTTTTCCTACGACTTTGTTTTAATGCCCAAACGCATATAAATACTTGAAAAAATGAACTACTAATTATAAATTAAATGCAAATAGTTTACAAGTTGTGGTAGGCTTTGAATTATTCTGTGTCAAAATGAATTGAAATATTTAATTTTTAAAAATCAAATTTTTCTTTAAATAAAAATTTTTCTTTTTGTTAAAAGCGTGCGGTAATATATATATGAAAATCCATTACCGCACGCTTTTTTTTACTTACCGCACGCTATTTGAAATAATCAATTTACATGTCATGGATAGTGTGATGTAATTTATAATTTACTGTGATAGGAGTAGGAAAAACAATATTATAAATTCATATTAAAAATTTGTTTTGCCAGGAGAATAATTATTTGTTTTGGTAATTTGTTTTTCCTCAATCAATCCCATATTTTGAATTACTAGTAGATTATGATGCAAGGATGTGTGCACGATTTATAGACGGTAAATCCTTGACGTTAACTTTAACTTAAACGTAACTTGAAACACTACAAAATTTTGAATTATAGTCTGTTAGAAATTACGTATTCTTTAATGTTTGAATAATTTTGGGGTTGTAATCAATTTTGTAAATCAATCAACTCTTTAAAAGTAACAAACTAATTTTAAAATCAAAATTTATAATAATGAAATCAAAATAAACATTTGATACAAAATTTAAAATAAAAATATTCATTTTCATTTTTCGTATTACATAATTTCATGCCTCTAGTGCATTTCATACTTTTGTACTTTACGTTAAGTTAACGTTATCGACTATAAATCGAGCAGCAAAGCTAAAGATTTTGTACGTATGTGGATTAAAATGTACTATTTAAAAATTAAAATGTATTATTTAGTATTGTATTGGAGTTTACAAATCGTGGTGCCAGTTGAGATTGGCACCCACATTAAATCCAAAATCAAAGTCGTATACTATTTTTTATTCGTCGCAAGCAAAATATTTAAAAAAATGTTTAATCCAAATCAAAATTAAAAATGTGCATTGGACGTAACTATGACAACGAAATCGGGTCTGATATATACTACTGTCGATGAAAGCATAGCTTTCGAAATACGTATCTATAGTAAAATAAAACTATTTGTAACAAGAAATTGACGTTTTTAATTTATCAGTGAAATTTATTTTAAATAAAGGATTATAAAGTGATGCTTTGACATATATATATATATATATATATATATATATATATATATATATATATATATATATATATATATATATATATATATATATATATATATATATATGTATATATATATATATATATATATATATATATATATATATACATATATATATATATATATATATATATATATATATATATATATATATATATATATATATATATATATATATATATATATATATATATATATATATATATATATATATATATATATATATATATATATATATATATATATATATATATATATATATATATATATATATATATATATATATATATATATATATATATATATATATATATATATATATATATATATATATATATATATATATATATATATATATATATATATATATATATATATATATATATATATATATATATATATATATATATATATATATATATATATATATATATATATATATATATATATATATATATATATATATATATATATATATATATATATATATATATAT
>OY856188.1:214664203-214765252 GCA_963693315.1 Diogma glabrata | reverse complement strand
ATCCAATATTGTCGCACCGCAATCATTCGATTACCCGTCCTAAAATCCTCATTTTTGCCCTAGTACAAATTTTTTGCCCTAACAAATAACTGAAGTCAACAAAAAGTTAAAATACAGCTATGTTGAACTCGACATTTTTCCAAATCATCTATCGAGAAGGGCATCGGTGATACCTCAGTCATTCCGGGAACCACACTGATATGCTACAAACAGTTGTTTATGAAAAGGATTGATTTGATTTCTCTAAAGCGTTATTAGTTATGTGATCAAAATTATTAATTTATATTCATTTTTACTAAAACTTGCTTACTGAACCTGTAGCCCTATCCTGTAATCGTGAAATAGGAATTGAGAATAAATTATAGCATTTTTTCATAACTAGTATCCGTCGCGGGAAATAACAATTCGTATTAAAAATATTCTTTATTTCATTATTGCACTTTTTTCTCAATTCCCATTCCCAGGAAATGCCGGAATAGGCGTACTGCTCAAATTTTAAACATTAGCCTCATACTGTTTAGAGTCTTCATACTCTAGGCCTCTCTACTTTATTATTATATTATTTGCATTCTCACATTTGCGAATTGTGTCGAAGCAGTTACAACATTTTCCCTCCAAATAAATCAACATTATGCCTTTTACTAAAAAGTCCAAGAATATATTTAACAAATATATACAACTACTACAAATTGATTGCTTGAACACAAAACAATCTGCGAAATCCAATTTACCAACAACTTCTTATATCATCATCCAATCAATTGTAATGTAAGATTTCTTATAATTTCTCATCAAAACAATAAAACTATAACTGTACTTTAATTCTATTATTATGTTTTTTTGTACACGCATTGTACAAAAATAATAAATAGACATTGTATAGAAAAATACTTATGTTATCTGTATCACATGTCAACACTGGTCAAAATTATTTTATTTTTAATAAGAGATTCACTTCCAATATAATTATTTTAGAAGAATAGACATGGAAAATACTTAAAAGATTAAAGTAAAATATCCAATCTAAAGCTAAAATTCTAATAAACAGCTATTTGATTGGTACCTGTTAATGAGAAGGCGTTTTCATAGTACACACCCCATTGTAAAAAAAGCTATACACATACCAAACTTCAGAAATATATCTGTCTTCCTTTAAACTTTTAATTTATGATAATTATTGCTGTATACCTTAAATTAATATAATAATAAACAAATGCTTTTAATTAGTTCTCTCTAAATTTTTTAACTACAGTTTTGATTGGAAAATTAAACTATTTTTATTATATAAATTTTAAAATTAACTATAATATTATTCAACTAATTTTTAATGAAAAAGAAACACTTATATTTATAGTGATGTCTCTTTTAGCTCTTTAGTGTATTTATTATAATAAGATAAACAGAACAGATATAGAGAAAACAAAAAGTTCAAATAAAATTATCAAAGCCCACTTCTAATTTATTTAATTTTGTTTATTTTCAGTTCAAATTCAAATGTGAACGCGGTGAAATAGTTATTAACGATGTTTGTTTGTTTTTTTAAATGTGTGATTCAGATAATTTCTGGTTTATTATAAATTATTGTGTAATTTTAGATTTAATGTGAAAACGTTAGTGTTAATTATATTTTTAAAATTTCCTAGTTCAATAAAATGAAAAAAAATAGAATTAATAGTGAAATTTTAATACTGAATTTTATTAATGGTTTAAAGTGTGCACTTTTTAGACATAAGAGAGTTATCAATAGATGGACGTGGTATGTATGGAAATCATCATTCAAGTGGTTATCAAAATCCAGAAATAATGTCATCTGCTGGATACTCAAATATCCAAGTCATCATCATCACCATCATCATCACCTACATCATAATTTAAGTGATAGTGAAATGGGTTATTCAACAACTGGACATTCCGGAAATATGTAATAGCGTCTCCGGCAACGAATAGTAATAATAATCCAACTATAAATACAGTTCAGAGTACAACAAATAACACCTCTATACTCACCCTCACCTATATAGTCCATCTGCCATAGAATATGGCATCACAACTACACAAGTCTCCTCAAATAACTCCCCTACTGAGGCATATTATGATGCTGAAAGTGGGCATTCTTACTTTAATACAGGATCAGGACCCTCACCAGATATCATTCAAGATCCACATATTATCAGTACCGATAATGGATTATCTTATACTAATCTTGATTATATATACAACCAAACCCACCCGAACAACGGTTACCTGCATCATCCTGATGATAAACATCATCACTATGCCTTAAATTCGGAATCTGGCAGTGGCATATTACACTCATCCCAATCTAATCCCCATCATAGCAGCTTACACCATAATAATAATAATAACGGAACATCACCAGGAGGGTCGATCGTTGGGCCAACATGGCATCATCCATCTTATAACATGGAAATAGTTCAATATCTTCAATTGGATTAAACTCTTTAGCACAACAAAATCATGTAAATCAAATGTTGGATTAAACCAAAGTAGTATGTCACATTCAAGTAATTCATCACCAGGATTACACCATCAACAAACACAATCAAATCTTCAGCAAACACAAAATCAACAACAGCAAATGTACAAACATATAAATGGATGCAAGTTAAACGGAATGTGCCAAAACCTCAAGGTAAGTGAACATTTAAATTAACATTACAAATTGATAATCCTTCAGATTAGAAATCTTAAAGATAAGAATTGATTTTTTAAAAGTTTTGGGTATTGCCAATTTGTATTATGATTATTTGAAAATGGAAGATTGATGTTGTTTTATCAATTGTCATCCGTTTGGTTTAGATAATGGTCAAACGGATAATTCAGGTTGATTGATGAACTGTTATCTTAGTTTTATTTGATTGTTTAATAGAATAAAATAAATAGGATAAAATTGTTAAAGAATTGTAGCAATATGAACTGTCAAGAGTCTTACTCTTTGCCTTCTCTAGACTTGATACTGTTCTAAAATATAGTCCACTTAAAAAGATGTATTTTAATTATCAAATTAAAACTTTTTAACAACTGACCCAAACATTCATATATATCAAAAGCTTAAGCTAACTATAAATTCCTCTAAATAATAATTTACTTGAGCATTTTAATCTAAACTAACAAAATTACAAAAATTACCTCGCTACCAGCAAAAATTACTTATAATCTTACTTATTACTTATAAATTTGTAAATAATGTTTACAAATTCACATAAACAAATCATCCTTATAATTGAATTAAACTAATCAATGAGATTCACTTACTCACCTACTTTCTTATCGCCATAATAAACTGAATAATAAAACTTAAATTACATGTCATCGAAATACTTAATATAAATATCAATCCTGAATATAACGATTCCACCAAAAAATAATGAAAAACAAATTAAATGTTCGTTTCTTTATTTCAATCGAATTCAATTTTTATTTTACAAGCATTAAGCACGTGAAAATTTTTAAGAACATTCGTACTAACCTTTCTTTTTTGCATTATGAAAATTAAAATAAAACCTAAAATTACAAATTAATTCAACGCAGTCACCTTTCTTTACTTTATAATATCGAAAAAAATAAAAGAAACTGAAAATAAAAATATGTTGTGGGCTGAGAAGTGAAAAATTTTCAAGTGTTTAGTGTTAAAAAAAACTTAAAAAAATAAAAGAAAATATACAAGGAATGGGGAGATAAAATACCGATTTTCTGAATTTTATTGAGTTTCAGTTTTAGATTTTGTCGCACCCGCAATATTTGAGGGTGATTAGGCCAATTTGAATACCACAACATTTATACCCTTTTTTGTTGTTTTGTGGTTTGTATTTGTTATGTTTGGTTATGTTTTTTGGATTGAAAGGTTTTATTTATTTTGTGTTTTATGAATTTATAAATAAAAAGTTTGAGAATGTGTAAATTAATTTGTTGTTATGAGCTGCAAGTGATTTTTTTGTTCCAAATCAAATTGTCTAAAAAATCGATGTTAAATATTAAATAAAATATTCAATTTTGAATTTATATTTTCAACATACATGATGGTAAATGGTTGTTAAATTCTAGTGGCGAAACTCGTATTAACTCTAAACTTATTTGGACCTGTCTTGGATCGGGCGGTTCGCTATATAACATTACAAAGGTTTTCTGAGAGCCTTATAAGATCAGAACGATCCATTCGTTAAATTTCAATTTCTCAACCCAAACAAAAAGCTTCGTTAAAAGTAAGACCAGAAAAGAATAACAGACGCGGAAGCAAATAAAATTTTAACCTGGACGTGAAACAGGACTAGACTACCAATACCCTGCACCTGGCGTACCCTGAACGCCCCTGATGCTTTCAAGAGGCTAGAAACAGAGTCTGAGTGATATAGAATGGATGTCAGTGCTCTGCAAGACAATTAGACACAGGCTGCCTCGCGTTGTACAAAAGTGCACAGTAAAACAGGGCGCTCAATTATCACGAAAATAAGGGTGTAAAACCAACATCAATTAACAATTTAAATTGAATTAAACCGCTTAAAATATATTTTATGAATATCAACTTTCTTTCTTTTGTCCAGTGTTCAAAATTGCTTTCATTCAATTTCCATATATGTATTATGTAAACTAATTTAACATACAAAGTTATGTAAACTAATTTAAACATACCATAACACACAAATTAAAAATAAGGAACACACAAAAGCATTAGTACTGTTCAATTTTAATTGTTGTTCACAAAATATTAAACTATCTCAAAAACCTCTCCATTAGTCGATACTCTACAAAAACCAAAATTCAATTCGAAATTCTTCAAATTCCAAAACAATGTAAAATAAAAATTCAAACTTTTCAAACAAAATAAATAAAATTCAAAATTAATGCAAAAATTATAACAAAATCAAAAATTAAAACTTTTCCCAAATTTTAAAAATTATAATACAATCAAAAATTTAAAATTTTTCCAAAAATATTCCAAAAATTCTTACAAACAGCAAATTGAAACTTTTTCAAAATTCTAAAATATGTATATATAAAATTCAAAAATTCAATGTTTTTTTTTTAATTCTAAAATATTCCAAAAATTAGAATAAATCAATAATTTAAAACTTTTCTAATTCTAATAATTCCAAAAATTCTAAAAATTCAAAAATTGAAACCCTTTTTCAAATTCTAAAATATATTATGTAAAATTAAAAAATTTTATTTGAAAATTCTGAAATAATCCAATAATTGGATTAAAATCAATATTTAAACTTTTCTAATTCTAATAATATTCCAAAAATTCTTAAAATTCAAACTTTTTCCAAAACTCTAAAATATTGCAAAAATTATAACAATACAAAATAGAAACTTTTCCAAAATATAAAAATTATAATAAAATCAAAAATTTAAAATTTTTCAGAATTCTAAAAATATTCCAAAAATTCTAGAAAATCAAAAATTGAAACTTTTCAAAATTCCAAAATATTCAAAAACTATAACAAATCAAAAATGTCCATGTCCAATTCCATTTCAATTACATTTCAGCAAACGATCAATAACCTTCAATTTAGCGATCGAGAAAATATTACAAAATCACAAATTCATATTCTTCAAATTCCAAAAATATTGTAAAAATTATATAAAATCAAACTTTTTCAAATTCTAAAATTATTCCAAAATTATTAGAAATCAAAATTGATACTTGTTCAAATTCCAAAATTACTTAATAAAATCAAAAATTTAAATTTTTCAAAATTCAAAAATATTCCAAAAATTCTTACAAAATCAAAAATTAAAACTCTTTCCAAAATTTTAAAAATATTGCAAAAATTATTACAAAATCAAAAATGCAAACTTTTTCAAAATTCCAAAAATATTTCAAAAACTATAACAAATTAAAAAATGTTCATGTCCAATTTCATTTTCAATCACATCATTTACGTCATAATTAATGCCATAATTCTCTATAATAATATTAAATTTTCATGTCATACAAATTATTAATTTTATTTTTTTCCAAAAAATTGGATAAAAAATTAAATAAAAATCTTTCTTTTGACACACTTGACAACATTTTTTGACAAACTTATAATGCCATAATTCTCAATAATAATAATAAATTTCATTTCAAACAAAATTTAATTTAATTTTTTCCAAAAAATTGGGTAAAAAAAATAAATAAAAATCATTCTTTTGACACACTTGACAACATTTTTTGACAAACTTATATGCAATAATCTAGATTTTGGTCTCACATACCCGTCTCACCCATCAATATTTCTTCAAATTCAATGTTCCTACTCGTAATTACTAAAATGAACGTTTGTTTAAGCAGAAAATATGCAAATTCCTTGTTTTGAACACTTGACGATTTTTTTGACACTTTTCCGGTACAGTTATCGAACACATCGTCGTCTTTTGGCTCTTTCCATTGAGTAAACCTATTTTAGAAATAAAATTTGAAATCCGTTCAGCGGTTTTCTAGATTTCGTCGGTTGTGACGGCCGGCCTGCCGACAAACAGACATACATATTTTTTTGCTTTTTTAGAATCAGTAGGTTCTAAAACTTCGAGAAATGCCAAAAGAAGTGGGGGTAAGAATTTCACTTTGAGCTCATGAATGTAATACTTAGGTCTTTCAGAATATGAGGTAATAAATTTTCTGAAATTAATTTTTATTGAATTTATTAAAATGAACGATTATGTTCCTGAATGTATGTTATGTTACTGTTAATGAATGATTATGTTACTTGCTGCTGTCGTAAAAATATGAGATTTACTTTACTGCCGCCGTAAAAAAAAAATGGCGTTACTTTTCAGCCGCTTTGATTATACGTCAAAAAAGTATGACTTTAACCTTCTCCGTAGCGGCAGTAAAGTTCAACTTTACAACCGTTTGCCGAAAATAGTACATTATTTAATTAGGAGCTAAAGTGATACTTTTTGTGTTGAGTCTATAGTTTGACGAAAATTATAGACGAAATTTTGTGTCATGGTTAAACAATAAGTATGAAAAAATAACAAACTAACAATAACAAATGCTACTTACAGCCTCCGTAATATAAAATAAAAATGGCGTTACTTTTACTGTCGCTAGACGTTACTTTTGCTGTCAGGCTAAAAAGTAAGACTTTAGCTAACTCCCTAGTGGCAGTAAAGTTAAACTTTACATCCGTTTGCCGAAATAGTATATTACATATCTAGAGTTGTAAATAGCATTTTACATGCGAGGGAAAATTTTGCGCACGAGACGCGTAGCGTCGAGTGCAGTATCTTCACGAGCATGGAAAATGCTTTACAACTCGAGATTTGTTATATACTTTTCCTACGACTTTGTTTTAATGCCCAAACGCATATAAATACTTGAAAAAATGAACTACTAATTATAAATTAAATGCAAATAGTTTACAAGTTGTGGTAGGCTTTGAATTATTCTGTGTCAAAATGAATTGAAATATTTAATTTTTAAAATCAAATTTTTCTTTAATAAAAATTTTTCTTTTTGTTAAAAGCGTGCGGTAATATATATATGAAAATCCATTACCGCACGCTTTTTTTTACTTACCGCACGCTATTTGAAATAATCAATTTACATGTCATGGATAGTGTGATGTAATTATAATTTACTGTGATAGGAGTAGGAAAAACAATATTATAAATTCATATTAAAAATTTGTTTTGCCAGGAGAATAATTATTTGTTTTGGTAATTTGTTTTTCCTCAATCAATCCCATATTTGAATTACTAGTAGATTATGATGCAAGGATGTGTGCACGATTTATAGACGGTAAATCCTTGACGTTAACTTAACTTAAACGTAACTTGAAACACTACAAAATTTTGAATTATAGTCTGTTAGAAATTACGTATTCTTTAATGTTTGAATAATTTTGGGGTTGTAATCAATTTTGTAATCAATCAACTCTTTAAAAGTAACAAACTAATTTTAAAATCAAAATTTATAATAATGAAATCAAATAAACATTTGATACAAAATTTAAAATAAAAATATTCATTTTCATTTTTCGTATTACATAATTTCATGCTCTAGTGCATTTCATACTTTTGTACTTTACGTTAAGTAACGTTATCGACTATAAATCGAGCAGCAAAGCTAAAGATTTTGTACGTATGTGGATTAAAATGTACTATTTAAAATTAAAATGTATTATTTAGTATTGTATTGGAGTTTACAAATCGTGGTGCCAGTTGAGATTGGCACCCACATTAAATCCAAAATCAAAGTCGTATACTATTTTTTATTCGTCGCAAGCAAAATATTTAAAAAAATGTTTAATCCAAATCAAAATTAAAAATGTGCATTGGACGTAACTATGACAACGAAATCGGGTCTGATATATACTACTGTCGATGAAAGCATAGCTTTCGAAATACGTATCTATAGTAAAATAAAACTATTGTAACAAGAAATTGACGTTTTTAATTTATCAGTGAAATTTATTTTAAATAAAGGATTATAAAGTGATGCTTTGACATATTATATATATATATATATATATATATTATATATATATATATAATTATATATATATTATATATATATATAATATATATATATATATATATATATATATATATTATATATATACATATATATATATATATATATATATATATATATATATATATATATATATATATATATATATATATATATATATATATATATATATATATATATATTATATATATATATATATATATATATATATATATATATTTATATATATATATATATATATATATATATATAATATATATATATATATATATATATTTATATATATATATATATATATATATATATATAATATATATATATTATATATATATATATATATATATATATATATATATATTATATATATATATATATATATATATATATATTTATATATTATATATATATATATATATATATATTATATATATATATATATATATATATATATATCTATATATATATATATATATATATATATATATATATTATATATATATATATATATATATATATATATATATTATATATATATATATGTGTATATTATATATATATTATATATATATATATATCGGCAGGAGGGAGGGATCGATTTTGATCGATTATGATCATGTTGATCTACGGTCTGACTACCCTGCGTACTCCAGTCCCTGCCATTGACATATGAGTTAGCGTGAGATATCACATACCACGGGCAATGGCAGGAGATGTCATTAGCCAAGATGATATCTTAGGGTGCTGGCGGACGAACTTTAATTAGTCAACGGCAGCACTTCCAGTCTTAGCTGGGCAGCGTTCCGTAGCGGTACGCTCATTAGCTCTTCCGAGGAATCGAACCAACACGTAGTTATGTGTGGGCTTTGTGCCTCGATTGAAGTGGTGGGCGGTGCGTCTGGGGTGCGCTGCATCAGCTGGATTATTGGCATTTAGTTTTGTTTTGTTTTCTGCAAATTTCTCACAATTGTTTTTCACTTATTATTTTGTTATTATTTCTTCATCTTATCATGAAATATTGGCATATGTCATATTTTGTAGTAGATAGGATTTTTTACTTAGTTATGCATTTTAAAATAAAACACAAAAAAATAAAATAAACATTTTGATATATATATGGCAGTACAACCGAAAAAAAATAAGTCTGCAAGTGGTAAAGCAAATTTGCGCAATCCACCCGCCCATAAAGCGGCATGTCCACGAATTTGCAGGGACAAAACATATATGAATCAATAAAAAATTTTAAAATCCATGTTCAAAACATCTGCGGATTGAACGCTAACCATGACCACGTGCAACATCATCTTGAGCACGACAAACCGAACATTCTATTCCTTACAGAAACACAAGTTTCTGAAAATTTTCTCTTTATAGAATCGCTTAATTCCAAATATAGCTCGAATCAGCTTTCAAACTCCATCAGGGCGTATGCGCATTCATTCATGAGAGTGTTGCGTACACGCGCTTTCCAAATTTGAACTACACGGTGACGGCTTCAATACAATGGTTTTAAAGATTTGTCTTCCAGAAATGACTTTTTTTACAATAGCTTTATACCGGTCCCCCAACAAACGTAACCCAAACTTTTTTAATATACTGACAAAAATTATGACGAGATTAGAGCAAAGTCCCCTAATTGTGAAGTTATCGTTACCGGTGACTTCAACGTCCACACAAATCATGGTTGGAATTCTCCAAATCGACCGACGATGTTGACAATAGTGGAAAACTGCAGAAATTTTTGCCGCGTCTCAGGGCCTATTCCAAATTGTAAAAAGCCCGACTTTCACTCCCCGTAATGGCGGTGATAATAGTTTTCTACTAGATCTCTATCTTACCACAATGCCAGATATTACGAGTGTCGATGTTGCGAAAGGTAGTATTGGAAATTCTGATCATTATTTAATCTCATCAGTTATCAAAACTGATTTACTTAAAACTACAGCTCCCAAACCCCGTAAAATATTTCACTACTCAAAAATGGATAAGAGTGGTCTTCAAAATTTTTTCCATGGTTTCCCTTTCGACCGTCATTGTTTTTACTGACAATGTAAATGTTTCTGCTCAAAACTTTACAGAAACCATCCAATTTGCTATAAATAAATTTGTCCCTTTCTCCATAGTAAAACCCAAACAAAAATACTTGTATCGAAAGCTGCCAAAACGGCACTTAGAAACAAACGTAGATCATTTAATATTTGGATTCATAACAAAACTCCCACTAATCGATCCCAATATCTAAAGGCCAACAAAATATCTAATCAGATTATCTTCTCAAACGAAAAGTCCGAAATTGACAGAGCGAAAGCCTCAAAACTTACGTCTATGTCTCTTCTGACAAGAGTTTCTACAGTGCCATTAATTCTTTAAATTCTGGTACAAAATTTCTATTCCCCCTATTATTGATGGTGATTTAATCGTCAATGATCCCGCAAGAAAAGCTAACTTGTTCGCTGAACGCTTTGCTCTGAACTCCACTGTTTTGGAAACTCCTAAAGAAATACCCCAAATCCAGTCTTCAGGAGTTAATATGAATGAACTTCACTTCAACCCAAAATAGTCGCTAAACTTTTAAAGGGTTAAACATCAACAAAGCATCAGGAATGGACAATATTCCACCCATTATTTTAAAAACCTTTTCCAAAGAACTTGCACCAACTTTAACTAAAATATTCTACCAATCCTACAAATCTGGTATATTTCCCTCGTGCTGGAAGTTGGCAAATGTCCAGCCGCCCCAAAAAGGGACCAAAATCCGATATCTCAAATTATAGGCCAATAGCTTTACTATCGGTCCTATCCAAAGTCTATGAGCATTATATTAATACACATATTTCAAAATTTCTGGAAGAAAATCATTTAATATCCGACAGCCAATACGTTTTCGAAACAAAAGATCAACTACCGATCTATTAAACTATGTAGCGCATTGTTGGAACAGCATACTTGATAAAGGTGGTGAAACATACGTTATCGCTTTAGACATCTCCAAGGCATTCGATCGAGTCTGGCATGCCAACTTAATCAACAAGCTCGTTGCGTACGGTTTTCATCCCAATGTTGTGAAGCTGATTCAAAATTTTCTATCCGGCCGATACATTTCGGTAACCTTAGACGGATATTCTTCTGAGTCTAAACTAATTAACGCTGGTGTACCCCAAGGCTCAGTATTGTCCCCAACCCTATTTTTGATTTATATCAACGAATTGTTGAAAATCACCAGCAACCCAATAAATAGTTTTGCAGATGATAGTACTCTGCACAAGTCGTTCGAGCCCCTTCCTTCAAAAGGTAAAATGCACGAACGAATTAATCCTGCCCGGAGAGACGCTGCCATAAACGTGAACAAAGACCTGAATAAAGTCGCCGACTGGGGTGACCACAACCTTGTCAATTTCAACTCCACCAAAACACAGCTGTTGATTGTTTCCAGATTAAAGACCGAGTTCCCCAAAGATATTTTATTTAGTATGTGTGATGAACCAATAGGTGAATGTAAAAACATTCGTTTATTGGGTGTCACAGTTTCAAATGACCTACTCTGGAACGATCATGTAATGGCGATGGCAAAAAGCGCGTCTAAAAAACTCGGCCTCCTAAATAGATGCAAAAAATTTTTCACTCCATACCAATTGCTCCATGTTTATAAGTCCTATATTCGTCCCTGTATGGAGTACTGCTGTCAAGTTTGGGGTGCTGCCTCTGTTTCCATCTTGGCCCTCTTGGACTCTGTTCAAAAGCGAGCTATACGAATTGTAGGTGATCGAACTTTGACATCACAACTTGATTCCCTACAACATCGTCGCACTGTTGCTGACCTCGTTGTTTTTTACAAATATCGTCATCAGCAGTGCTCAGATGAAATCAGCGGCATCATGCCTCAAACTTATTCTTACCCCCGTTCCACTCGGCAATCGGCTGCCGCAACCAGTGAAACGGTAAAGATCCCGCGCTGTCATACTGGCAGATCGCAGAGAGACTTCTTTGTCCGAACTGCGTACAAATGGAATAGTTTGCCGGAACACTTAGTCTCAGGTGGCTTCAACCCACAGATGTTTAAAAAAAGCGTTAATCTACACCTCAGAACGCCAGTTGTTGTGGGACCCAGGTCTAGACCTAGGTCTTAAAAGGTATTTATGTGTTGTTGTGACACATATTCTAAACCCTATTACACAACACATTTTATTAAAAAAAAAAAAAAAAAAAAAAAAATATATATATATATATATATATATATATATATATATATATATATATATATATATATATATATATATTTATATATAAATATATATATATATATATATATATATATATATATATATATATATATATATATATATATATATATATATATATATATATATATATATATATATATATATATATAAATATATATATATATATATATATATATATATATATATATATATACATATATATATATATATATATAAGATAAGATAAGCCACAACAATTTTGAGATAACTCTTAAGTCCTGGGGGCGCATTTCTCATGTTTGAACAGAGCGCCAAAATGTCTTGCACCGGCCCTGAAGACAGCCAATAATCGGAAAACAATGTTTGGACAGTCAACTTCTATACTATAGTGATCATCCTTCTCAAAGAAAATTAGGTACTGGCTTACTTGTGGGTGTACCAAAGAAGCCGTGATGAAATTAATTGCGGTACGCCGAACATACAACAATATTTCTCTCATTGACGTGCAGGCATCCACTGAAACTAAGACCGTTGACGAGCAGAATACTTTCTACATGGAGCTGGAAGAGGTTATATGAAACAAACACCAACACGCTTCTTCATTATATGGTTTTTGGTGTTTTTGAGTATGTTGGTAGAGATATTTCTTATGAAAATTCGGTGGATCCCATTAGTCTGCATCTGAATTCGAATGATAATGGTGAGAGATTGTCTGACTTTGCATTATTAAATGATTTGAGAAAAGCAAGTTCTTTCCGCATCGATCGATTCATAAGCAGACTTGGGTCTCACCGAATAGAAACACTCGAAATCGAATTGATCACGTTCTAGTAACAGCACGTTTCTTCTCAAGCATTCTGGATGTGTAATCCTTTAAAGGTGCATAAATTGGAAGTATCCACTTCCTTGAATGTGCTAAAATAAGATCCCACTTTCCAAGCCCAAGCATTCCTAAATTTAATCAACGGAAACGTTTTAACACATTACTAGAGAATGCTGAAACTGAAGAGATATATAAAAACCCGATGGCCAAAACATTAGAGAAATCAAAAAATATTTATGGAGACTTCGACAAGTCCTGGTATTGAAACTGGATTAAAAAGCCTGCTGTTGACGAAATACTAGTACGACCAGAACATCACTCCCAGATACCATGGATAGGACAAGCATGCGTCTGAACGCTAATTCAATACAAAAGATATTGCTATCTGAAATGTCGACAATGACGAAACACCATGGTCCACGAAGGAGAACTATAAACAGGCAAAACAAACCATTACAAAGCTATGTATAGACGTACGAACTAAAGATAATGGTGGAGCAGAAAGTGTGAAGAGATTGAAAGATTCAACTCTAGATGTTATTTGAATGTATATTTACTTTATAAGAAAGACAATGTTACTGTACATTAAACTTGTTAATAATTTTTAATTCACTAGATTTGAATATTGAAAATTTTGAATTATATATCAGAGATTTTTTGAGCACTTAAACTCAAGCAATTAAGTATTTTGAATTTTTCAATTCGAAAGTATATTTTGGATTTTTCTTAGAGAAAAACTCCATTTTTCTCTTATACGTGTTTGGGATTGGGATTTGAACTATCCTTCATCAGTGCCATGGTTCGTTTTGGCAGACACGTTATCCAACTAACCTACCGAAACGATGATATTTCAAAGTTGAAATTTCATCATTATTTAACTACTTTAAGTTGAATTTTTTCTCATTAGGTATTTGTGTTTTTTTGTAATTCAACTAACCAATTCTAGTGTATTTAGTCTAATTAACTCTACGAACTTATGTTTATCATACTCTAACTAAGTTAGCATTGAATGAATAACTTGTGATCTACGAGTTTGGAAGACAATTTCCAACTAGTAGTTGTAAAAAAATCTCTAATATATAATTCAAAATTTTCAATATTCAAATCTAGTGAATTAAAAATTATTGAAAGATTCAAGTTTAATAATGCAACTTCTATCAAAAAGTTAAAACCTTAAGGAAAGGACCTCAAAACGTAGCGACAACTATTCAAAATGAAGACAGGGAGTTACAAGTCAACCTAAAAAATATGGTAGATATTTGATCCACTGGTTTTGAGGATCTTCTTAACATGAGTGACCAACAGCAAGTCGGGTGACGAGCAAAGCTTGTTCGTGCGTAAGAGACGAACCTACAAAAAAAATCCGATGCGAAGCTGTCAAAATCAAAACGCAATTAAGCACCGAAACTCTACCCGCCATATTGTTTGAACTTGTTCAAATGATTTTGAAGGCTGAAACCTGCAAGTCATAAGGCTGAAATTCAGCTATCCTCATACCAATCCATAAAAAGGTATAATCGCCTACTATGCTGCCGTGCTAAGCACAAAGGCCGTATCTTGCTTTTTTGTCAAAAATGAGTTATGCATCTAAGATGATATATTAACAGTCGATTGACATTTTTATCAGATAATTAAACCATTTATTTAATTTTTTCATTCAAAAATTACTCTTTTAAATATACCGTATCTTCTTTAAAAGTATCAAATTTACTATTTAATTATCCAATAATTAACATTAACAAATAATATAACCTTCTATCTCTCTGATTCAAACCAAAATTTGAAATTGTTTTGACTAAAAATATAGTTTTGATTAGTTTGACTGTGAAACTTGAAAATTAAAAAGTGTTAACATCTCGAAATGTCAAAAATTCAAGATACGCCCTTTGTGCTTAGCACAGCAGTATGTGCAAACTACAGGGAGATCGCTCTCCTCTGCAAAGCATCGTAAATCTTTTTAATACTTGTAGAAATTGGTTTTTTATAAACACTAAAAATAATTGAAATACAGATATTTGTATAAAATCCGAATCTGTACCTAAGCGAATCTAGACCGAGAAGATCTCTTATAAAAAAACTAAGAAAACCAAATGTTGACGTAAATGTAATTGAACATGGAAATGTTTGAATTTGTTATAGTTTTTGAAATATTTTGGAATTTTGAAAAAATTTTGTATTATTGATTTTGTAATAATTTTTGCAATATTTTTAGAATTTTGAAAAAATAGAATTTTTGAATTTGTGAATTTAATATATAATTCTAGAATTTTGAAAATAGTTTCAATTTTTGATTTTGTAAGAATTTTTGGAATATTTTTAGAATTTTGAAAATTTAAAATTTTTGATTTTATTATAATTTTTTGGATTATGAAAAAAGTTTCAATTTTTAATTTTGTTATAATTTTTGCAATATTTTTAGAATTTTGAAAAAAAGTTTTAATCTTTGATTTTGTTATAATTTTTGGAATATTTTTAGAATGAAAAAAGTTTGATTTTATTTAATTTTTACAATATTTTTGGAATTTTGAAAGAAATATGAATTTATGATTTTGTAATATTTTCTTGAAACGCTAGCTAAATGGAGAGGTTTTTGAGTAGTTTGCTGATTGTATCATCTTTTTACTAAATTATGTTAATTTGTGATCTGTTATAATTTTTCGGCAACGTATTGATGTCTCGTGTTAGTTTTGTAATAAATTTCTAAACAGAGATAAAAAAATACTTTAACAAAGAGTTTTATATTTGATATACATCGCTGCCCAAAACTAAAAACAATGTCCTCATAAAATTTTTTTGCCGAAAATTTTATCAAAATCTTTAACCCAGACCGAGGTCTTAATATCTCAGAGCTGTGAGATTTCAGCCCATTCATATTTTTTCGTTGAATTTATAGGATTGTATGGAATGGAATGCAATTTCAAAACCGAAGTAATAAACAAAAAAATAAATTTGTTTTGATAATTTTCTATTCGTTATATTATTATGTTTTTATCATCATACATATATATATATAAAATAGAAATGTTTTCTTCTCATTTAAATTTTAAAGTACTAGATTTATTGTTTAAATTGAGAAAAAAAGTTTCTATTTTATATATAATACATCCTCTTCTATAAGAGGATAAAGTATATTGTAATCGATGCGTGATTAATCAATTTTATTCTCTCGCATCTTTAAAATGTTTGCTCGTGTCTCGCTGAAATTTTAAAGTTTTGCTTGAGAATAAACTATATCTCATTGAATACTTATTGATTAAATAATTATGTTTTAATACTTAATTAAAAATTTGAAGTGCAATTTTCGTATGCGTATTCTTTTGGGAATTCAGTTTATATTATGCATGGTTGTAAAAATAGCAGATTTTTATACAAGTGGTGAAAACGTCTCTTTTTGCGTGACTGTACGGTTTGTCCACGAGATGCGATAGCGTCGATTGGAATAAGTTCAGGAACGCAAAAACGTTTTTACCACGCGTAGAAAACGCTATTCTACACTTGTAAATATAAATGATAATATTTACAAATTTATCTACTAAAAACTTACAAAACGACATATCTAAATTTGACTGTGTAAAAAATAAACAAGATCGCATTCTTACCAGTGTAAAATAATGTTATTATTGTGTTCGCCTACAGATGGAATAATAACAGGCGAACACAATAGGGCGATTTTTCTGTTCTGGTGTTTACCGCATTGGCGCTGCAAAAGGGGATAAGAGAAAAAATTCAAAAACTTTTGTATGGGCTTTCATACAAACCACAACTTGAATAATTTTAAAAATTATCTATGAAATTTCTCATTTTACCACAATTGAACAATTTTAATTTGCTTATGGAGTATTATTGACTATATTTTAAGCGTAATATATAAAATATTATTCTTAAGTCGCTCAAAAGAGAAACATAAAAATTGCCAAAATTTCCCATACAAAGTTGTATGAAAAATTTAACCTATTTTCGTATTTGTTTTACAGACAGAAGAAAAGAAAATATTTTATATATTATGCTTAATATATTGTCAATAATACTTCATAAACAAATTTAAATTATTTAATTGTAGTAAGATGAGAAATTTCATAGACAATTCAACTCTCTAAAAAAAGTTTCAATAAGGTCCAATCAAAAAGCTTCATTTACTATTTTTTAGCAAATCAAAACGATTTGTTTCGATTATTTTTTTCTGGTAGGAAGGAACAGCGAATATTTTCGAATATTTTCCGCCTACTTAATATATTAATTTAAAACCAAAATGCACATACAAAATTATGTGAAAATGCAATTTGCAAATAGTAAAAATATCCGTTTTCATTCATAAATGATTGAATGTTTGTTTATTTGTTAAAAATAAATTACAAATTTATAACATTTATGCGCCTACTAAGATGAAATAATATTTAATTTTGTTTGACAACAAAGGAATATGTTGTATGAAATAATGTTACTATTTCTGTTCGTTAAATTGTCTGCTAAATACAACTCGTCATCAAATTATTAGTCGATTATTTTTCAACATTACCACTCATGCCATTTGAGGTCAAAAAATTCCCAAGTGCGCTACGCGCACTCGGGACCTCAAATGACATTCGTAATAATGATTATGAAAAATAATCGACTATTATTTGACGACTCGTTATATTATATATGATAACTTTTAAAATTATTCAAACTAGGAAGGCCCGGCGTGCTTCGCTACGCTTATAAATAAAGTTTTTGCGTAGACATTTTGTTGACGTAGAAGCAATGATTTGAAAAAGTGGTAACGAGAAATGCTAGCATATAATTTTTAATTTTTCTTTTTAAATATATGAATGAAAAATAATCAGAACTCTAGCTGATCAGTTCGGATATATGAAAAATTAGCGATCAAATAAGTTTTCAAGTAAGCTTATTTTATCTCTAACTTATTTGATCGCTAATTTTTCATATATCCGAACTGATCAGCTAGAGTTCTGATTATTTTTCATTCACATATTTAAAAAGAAAAATTAAAAATTATATGCTAGCATTTTTCGTTACCACTTTTTCAAATCATTGCTTCTACGTCAACAAAATGTCTACGCAAAAACTTTATTTATAAGCGTAGCGAAGCACGCCGGGCCTTCCTAGTTAATTTTAAAGCATGAATAGAACACATTGAAATTTCATCTATAATAATGATTGATGCATTATTAATATATGTGCCATGTACACTGTTTGGAGTTATATTTGGCATTGAATTCTCTAATAATGGAATTGGTAATTTGAAAACATTATGCAAAGTTCGCCCCCCAATCAAAAGAGTTGATGCAATACCACTGAAGGCAGTTACAATACACGAAAGATTTAGTGAATTAAATTTATGAATGATTGCCGTTTGAACAAAAGTTTTGCCACAACCTGCATGAGCTGTCAAGAAAAAAAGCTAAAGCATTCGGAGGAACATTCAAACCACAGATAAATGCAAATAATTGACGAAACTGTTTTGGTGATTGAATTTCTGAAGCTTCAAGTAAACATTCACGCTATTCATTATCATTTGTTGCAATACCTCGAGCTTCACATGCTGCAACAAAAGTAGGGTAGGGTACACCTTCATACATACGTAGATCAAAAAAAGATTTTGGACCACGAACATGCAACAGAAGTAAACGCATATGAAACAGTTCTATATCTTTTGGAGTAACCATATATAATCGAGCAACAACTTTATCAGCCCCACGTTGTCTTCTTTTCCACGATTTACTTTGGTCATACCAAACATAATTAATTCTGTATACAAAAACTCATTAGCTAAATTATCAATGGAATTCAAATGGAAAAATGCTAACAATTTTGTTCTTGATACATTTGCGACTGTGCCAGCCACATTACCATTCCTGATATAAACATTTTGTCTATTAGGCAAATGACAATCAAGTCGAATAATTGTATGAGATTGAAAATGCATTGGAAATTCAAATATGCGCCAAGCAGCTTCAGTCGAACCAACATACCGTCCATTCAAAAAATCTTGAATTTCATTTCCCACAATCGCATCATCATTATTCACTGCATTCTCTCCATTCACTCTCAATTCAACATTGGCAGAATCATACTCTTTATATACATACTTGTAAACATATTTCACACTTTTAACAGTCGTACATATTTCCACGTTAATATGACAATTGAATTTTGCAAGAAGATAAATATTATACGGAACAACATATCTATTATCAAGAGATGCACCACGTACATCAACACTCATACCATTATCACGTCGACGGTACAAAGGATAACCATTCACATATTCTTTAATATTTTCAGAAAAAGGTTTTGGAAAATTATTACTACATTTACCACTCTCATACAAACAGAATTGGGATTTAGAGCACCACATGGTTCATGCATCATATGACGTTACACATATTCATGTAATTTAGGAAAAAGAATGGGATCAGGGATTTCAGTACATACAAATTTATTAATCATTTCATTTCCATCAATTCTATCTTCATCTGACAAATTTAACAAAATTCATCATTTTTAAAAATAGCAACCACATCAGTTTGAACAGCATCATTAAAACGACGAATATCACATTCTCTGTTAACTTTTATAACCATTGACACATCAGCAGTAACATTCTCAGGTCTTTCACAAAATTCATGCATTGATTTAAAAGAACGAACAAAAGGATTCACACGATCTAACTCAAAACCTATCTTACGCATAAGAAAAAATTCGAAATGAAATTTAAAACATAGAAAAACAATATGTACGTTTATTCACATTCAAAGAAATAAATATACTAACAGCTGAGAAAAAATTAAATATAAAAAAGAATAACAAAATAAAGTTTTAAGTTTCGTTTTTGTTGTTCGTTGTTCGATAGCAAATATATTTTTATATGTATGTAAACTTATAATGCATATGTATAGAAAAAGTTTTCCGTATATAATAACTTTTTTATTTATGATCCGATTTGTTTGAATCCGGATCCCAATATAGGTTACACTAATATCAGTTAGCTGTGAAAATTTGAATTGAATCCATCTGCGAATAAAAAAGCCTTATGCTCCACAAAGTTTTAATCTAGCGTATTAATATATAAGAAGATTGTGTTTTGTATGGAATTCCATATAAAATTTTTGTGATTTTTTCTCTTATCCCTTTTTTGCAGCGCGATTGCGATAAACACAGGAACAGAAAAATCGCCCTATAATAATTATTCATTAGTTTACACTGGTAAAAATGCGATCTTGTTTATTTTTTACACAGTCAAATTTAGATATGTTGGTTTGTAAGTTTTTAGTAGATGAATTTGACAATATGAATAATGAAAATTATTAATTATTATATGAAATTATTATATTTTACAGATATTACAGATATTTTTTTTACCGACTGGAAGTCATCGTTTAAAGTATAAATTTAAAAAATTGTAGGTAAAGTTTCAATTAAAAACAAATAAAAATAAATTTTTTAATAATATTTATTTATTTATTTAATAAATTTATTTTTATTTTTTTTGGCGGAAAGAACTCAGAGAATATATTTTATATCTGACAGTTAATTATCGGAGGAAAAAATTATACGATATATCTGATACAAATTTTATTTTATCGCTCCGATTTCTCCGATATAAAAAAAACACACTCATTATTAGTTTAATTAATTAATTACACACAATTGATATAATGATTAGTTTCAATTCGATTCGATCAAAATATTCAAAATATTCAATCCCTTCAAAATACTGCGATCTTGACAGAAATAAACACAGCAACCGAAACAACAACAGAAACAGTAATTGAAATTCAATCTCAAATATTCAATCCTTTAAATAATACATCAGTTTTCCACATGAATCTGCCATCTACATGCTATCTATGATGCATGTTTTTCAATATATGGTGATAAAAACTTTAGCAATCAAACGAAATCATTCGAAATATTTTGAAGTCGTGGATAAAATAGCATCTTGTATTCGCATAGGATGATGGCAATTCTTCACTCGGATGATTCCCTCCACTCGCTACGCTCGTTTCGGGAAACTTCATCCTCGTGAAGAATTGCCATCATTCTCAACTCGTCATCATTTTCGTTTTCGATTTATTGTACAATTTATTGTAGGTCTGTAGCATACTTAACAAATGTAAACGATAATCGATACGAGTATAACAAATGTATGTGAAGTTAACCCGTTTTTCATCCCGTAAAAATGCGATGGCAACACTAAACATTTATGTCGTGACACTTTTTACTGTCATACAAAAATATCAACTCTCAGCCCAGAAAATTGACTATCACGCTAGTTTTTTGTAAAATTTTGTAAAATTTTGTTTTTTGTAAAAGCCCAACTATAACCAAAACAAAATTTTAAACGATTTGTAAAATTTTGTCGTATATTTTATCTTTATATAAAAATTTCTTTAATTAGTTTTGTTAATGTGAAACACATTTTATAAATTATTGATGTTATACAATAATTTACGACATGTAACCTGATTTACGACATGTAACTTGCTTCATAACTAAAATTAAGTTCAAAAGCTAAGACAAAATTGTGAAAATTTTGAAACATCTTGTTATTCGACTCTAAAGATTTTTTAGTGATGTAATTAGATGGCTGTAGACTTATAGCTAGTTGCAGGTTGGAAATTGTAATGCATCTATGTTAAAGAAGATGTTTCATACACTCATGTGTGTTTTGGGTGTATAGATAAAATTTTAAATATTTAATATGTTTCCGAGGATATGACGATGTTTTAGGGAAATTTGTCTGCTCTCAATTAAATATGTGTATAATATTTTAAAACAATTTTTTAGTATATGTATGCTACTCTCAGCCCGTAATTCCCTCTATCGCGATATAACTATAAGTTGATTGTATACACTTATTTAAATTATTTTTATAATTTTATGACATTTATATTATTAATGAATACTTCCAAATCTCGCAATGGATAAACAAATATCACTTTACGCATAAGAAATACAGAAGAAAGAATTTTTGTTCCGGTGAGAATTTGAGATAAAAATTGACGAGTTTCATTAAAATTTATTAATACTCAGGGCCATGCCGATGATAAAACTCTTATATATTGAACAATACATTCTGGCCGGAAATTGTGACTATTTCACGTAGTTGTGGTTGGTTCAATGTATCTTAAGTGATTTTTTCAGACTTTTCTTCCGTTGGGGGACTGAGATAAAAAACAAAATTTATTAACTGTCGTGGTTATTTCGATGATAGAATGCTTGTATATTGAACAATACATTCTGGCCGGAAATTGTGACTATTCTAAGTAATTGTGGATGGTTCAATGTATCTTAAATGATTTTTACAGAATTTTCTTCCGTTGGGGGGCTGAGATAAAAAATAAAATTTATTCAAATTTATTAACGGTTGAGGTTATTTCGATGGTAGAATGCTTGTATATTGAACAATACATTCTGGCCGGAAATTGTGACTGTTTCACGTAATTGTGGATGGTTCAATGTATCTTAAGTGATTTTTTCAGAATTTTCTTCCGTTGGGCGGCTGAGATAAAAAATAAAATTTATTCAAATTTATTAACGGTTAAGGTTATTTCGATGGTAGAATGCTTGTATATTGAACAATACATTCTGGCCGGAAATTGTGACTATTTCACGTAATTGTGGATAGTTCAATGTATCTTAAGTGGTTTTTTCAGAATTTTCTTCCGTTGGGGGGCTGAGATAAAAAACCAAATTTATTCAAATTTATTAACGGTCGAGGTTATTTCTATGATAGAATGCTTGTATATTAAACAATACCTTCTGGCCGGAAATTGTGACTATTCCACTTAGTTGTGGAGTAATAAATTTTTTTAAAATTTTAAAAATCACGTCTTATTTTGTTGCATGAATAAACACAATTGAATGTAGCATCTATTGTTTAGTGAGAATACAGTTAATATATCTTTGTGAATAATATTTTTTTTTCTGCCTTACCAATACCTAGCTGCCTTACCAATGCCTGATCCGGCCTAGGGCAAACCTGATTAGGATCCCATTAAACCCTGAAAAATTTCTGCTCGGGTGGTTCTTTATTACAACAACTACTACATTCAATTTCTGCTGTTCTAACGAAGCCATAGCAATTTTTAGTAGTCTTTCCAAAAAGAAATGAAAATGTTTTACGTTACTAAGGAAAAATCGATTAAATCAATAACTACTTATTCAATGCTCTGGCATCAATTCAACCCACTTCAACAGACAGTGAGAGATTCTTTTCGATCGCAGGTGATTTGTGTACTAGATTACGTTCATCTGTGAAATTTGACCTGTTGGACACATTCATTTTTCTTAAATATTATTTTATTAAAAAAATAAATTATGAGTTTAGTTTCGTTTCTATTTTTGGTTTAGGTACTGTATAAAGAATTTAAAACGTAATTTTCATTTTTTTTATAATATATATAATATATATTTTTATATATAACAGCCCCCCAACGGAAGAAAATTCTGAAAAAATCATTTAAGATACATTGAACCATCCACAATTACGTGAAATAGTCACAATTTCCGGCCAGAATGTATTGTTCAATATACAAGCATTCTATCATCGAAATAACCTCGACCGTTAATAAATTTGAATAAATTTGGCTTTTTATCTCAGCCCCCCAACGGAAGAAAATTCTGAAAAAATCACTTAAGATACATTGAACCATCCACAATTACGTGAAATAGTCACAATTTCCGGCCAGAATGTATTGTTCAGTATACAAGCATTCTATCATCGAAATAACCACGACCGTTAATAAATTTGAATAAATTTTATTTTTTATCTCAGCCCCCCAACGGAAGAAAATTTTGAAAAAACCACTTAAGATACATTAAACCATCCACAATTACGTGAAATAGTCACAATTTCCGGCCAGAATGTATTGTTCAATATACAAGCATTCTATCATCGAAATAACCTCGACCGTTAATAAATTTGAATAAATTTGGCTTTTTATCTCAGCCCCCCAACGGAAGAAAATTCTGAAAAAATCACTTATAATACATTGAACCATCCACAATTACGTGAAATAGTCACAATTTCCGGCCAGAATGTATTGTTCAATATACAAGCATTCTATCATCGAAATAACCTCGACCGTTAATAAATTTGAATAAATTTGGCTTTTTATCTCAGCCCCCCAACGGAAGAAAATTCTGAAAAAATCACTTAAGATACATTGAACCATCCACAATTACGTGAAATAGTCACAATTTCCGGCCAGAATGTATTGTTCAATATACAAGCATACTATCATCGAAATAACCTCGACCGTTAATAAATTTGAATAAATTTGGCTTTTTATCTCAGCCCCCCAACGGAAGAAAATTCTGAAAAAATCACTTAAGATACATTGAACCATCCACAATTACGTAAAATAGTCACAATTTCCGGCCAGAATGTATTGTTCAATATACAAGCATTCTATCATCGAAATAACCTCGACCGTTAATAAATTTGAATAAATTTGGCTTTTTATCTCAGCCCCCCAACGGAAGAAAATTCTGAAAAAACCACTTAAGATACATTGAACCATCCACAACTACGTGAAATAGTCACAATTTCCGGCCAGAATGTATTGTTCAATATACAAGCATTCTATCATCGAAATAACCTCGACCGTTAATAAATTTGAATAAATTTGGCTTTTTATCTCAGCCCCCCAACGGAAGAAAAGTCTGAAAAAATCACTTAAGATACATTAAACCATCCACAATTACGTGAAATAGTCACAATTTCCGGCCAGAATGTATTGTTCAATATACAAGCATTCTATCATCGAAATAACCTCGACCGTTAATAAATTTGAATAAATTTGGCTTTTTATCTCAGCCCCCCAACGGAAGAAAATTCTGAAAAAATCACTTATAATACATTGAACCATCCACAATTACGTGAAATAGTCACAATTTCCGGCCAGAATGTATTGTTCAATATACAAGCATTCTATCATCGAAATAACCTCGACCGTTAATAAATTTGAATAAATTTGGCTTTTTATCTCAGCCCCCCAACGGAAGAAAATTCTGAAAAAATCACTTAAGATACATTGAACCATCCACAATTACGTGAAATAGTCACAATTCCCGGCCAGAATGTATTGTTCAATATACAAGCATACTATCATCGAAATAACCTCGACCGTTAATAAATTTGAATAAATTTGGCTTTTTATCTCAGCCCCCCAACGGAAGAAAATTCTGAAAAAATCACTTAAGATACATTGAACCATCCACAATTACGTGAAATAGTCACAATTTCCGGCCAGAATGTATTGTTCAATATACAAGCATTCTATCATCGAAATAACCTCGACCGTTAATAAATTTGAATAAATTTGGCTTTTTATCTCAGCCCCCCAACGGAAGAAAATTCTGAAAAAACCACTTAAGATACATTGAACCATCCACAACTACGTGAAATAGTCACAATTTCCGGCCAGAATGTATTGTTCAATATACAAGCATTCTATCATCGAAATAACCTCGACCGTTAATAAATTTGAATAAATTTGGCTTTTTATCTCAGCCCCCCAACGGAAGAAAAGTCTGAAAAAATCACTTAAGATACATTGAACCATCCACAACTACGTGAAATAGTCACAATTTCCGGCCAGAATGTATTGTTCAATATACAAGCATTCTATCATCGAAATAACCTCGACCGTTAATAAATTTGAATAAATTTTGTTTTTTATCTCAGCCCCCCAACGGAAGAAAATTCTGAAAAAATCACCTAAGATTGATGGTGCTGCAATCACAATTTCCGGAAAGTTTTCATTTTTTGGTCAACAAATTATTTTTCGTTAGTCTTATAGAATATTATATTTGTTTTATATATAGTTTATACTGTCGTGCCAGAAAAAAACGGGCTGAGAGTAGCATATAGTAAAAAAAAATTAATTGAAATAGTTAAAATTATTTTCTTGTTGAAGTTTTTTGACGAATACTTTTTTAAATATGATGTTTGTATATAAATTGATTCTAATTGAAAACTCAAATTAAGAATTAATTTAATAAGTGATTTAACAAGTGAAATAGCATTCTTTCCTAATACAACTTAAATAAACTATCATGATAGCATAAAATTTTGTATTATTATTACCATATGAAACTATCATTGTTTTACGGGATAGAATTACGGGCTAACTTCACAAAGGTGTATAACAAAGCGTAATAACAATTCTTAATTCATTAAATTAAAATAAAATATTGTAGAACTTTTCATTCTTCGTTTACGCGATGCTTAAAATCACTTTATTAATTTTTATATGTTTGTCCTACATATATAGTTATTGCAATTGAATTCTGTCAAATCATTCCAATCAAACAAATTTTTATATTATTTTTACATTTCCATAAATTTTATTTGAAAACAAAAATTTCGTATATTGTAATATTTTCGTTTGAATTTTTCTTTTCTCCTTTAATAATATTCAATCCTTGCGTGCAAGACAATTATTCGTAAATTCATGATTGCGTTTTAATAAGTAATCAACGTAATAAAAACGTATTTAGGAATCATATTTTTAAAAAATTCCGGATTATGTCAAATTAAAAATATGAGAAAAAGTATTCGAATTTTCGTTAATTGGTAATAATAAAATAGGAAAATAATTAAAATTAAATTATTTCTATTAATTAAATCTTAATAATAATATTTTTATTCGTAAATTCCCCAAAAATAAAACCAACAGAAGAATTGTTTTTATTTGTTGTTGTCGTCCGATTATGAAAAATTGTTTCAAATTTCAACATGACAACATTTGCCGACGGATCTGACTTGATCGATAAAAAACAAAAACTGTGTTTCATTATTTTGAGATTGAATCATTTGGACATTTTTTTGGTTGACTCATCATCAATGACGATGATGATCATGATCGTTATAATTGTTAAAAAAAATATTTTTCAGTTTTCAAATGAACGTTTAACAATCGGTCTGTTAAGAACCAAAAAATTCCAAAAACTTAAAACAAAAACAGACATCCGTTGATTAAAATAATATATAATAAATTTGTTTCGATGTTTAACGAATTTGATTGAGTTTGATTTTTTGATTGAAACAATTTTGTTTGTAAGGAACAAATATAAGTAACAATTCTTGTGATCGTGTGATCGCATGTATGATTGTAAATTAAATTGTAAGTGGGTGTTATGTGATTAGGATTTAAAAAGGAATTTGAGTTGAAATTAATGGATTGTTTGAACTTATTTGTTGAATATGTTTTGATGAACGTTATTAAATTAAAATGGTACCGGTGAAATATAAATGTAATATGATGTTTCTAAAGTTATCGGTGTAGTTGACAACAGTCAACTTGTGGTTCAATGATTCTTTTTGCATGAAAACTACAGTTGGGTAATTACAAAACGAATAACATGTGTGTTGTGGATATCTTTTGTTTTCCTACACTAAAGTCTAAAACGAGAATCAGTTGCTATACTTACTCATTTTGTGCCAACCGAATGTCGCAGTCACATTGACGTCAAATTTGTAGGACATGACATCATATTTTGTTATTGAATAAAACAACTGAATTATATAAAATACAGCCAAAGAAAAAAATCTGTGTTACAGCGAACATTCAGATTGCTCAGTGTATAAATTAAGTTAGTCTATATGATTCAAATAGTTATCGTTTTATGACAAGGACATTTTATAAACTAAAATAGTAGAAAATGAATCCATTCCATCCTTAATATAATAGCCGTAAGTCTATTCTTCTATACGAGCGTAACGGCAATCTTATCTATCCTTTAGTCTATAGAAATCAAATATAGTTCAAGTTGGTATATTGGTATAGCGCGCTCGACTGATGTTTTATAGATTGAAAGTTCGAAACTTGAATATTGCGAATTTTTTTTTATTTTTTTTTTTAAATAACATTAAAATTATTGTTTTTTTACACACTTTTATTTTATTCATATTCATACATACATTTCGTTTTACGATAATGCAGTTTTTAAATTTTTATTTTAAATAACATTAAAATTGTTTTTTTTTATTCATAAATTCATAATTTTCTTTAAATAACTTTAAAATTATTGTACTTTTTTATTTTATTATTCATGAATGAATTCATATAAATAAATAATTCATGTATAAATAAAACTTATATAAAATTTTGTTTTTGGATACTTAGAATTATCGATAAAGTAGTTCTTTAAAGTTAGTTAAAAACATTTTCAAACATTTAATAATTTAAACCGATTTAATAAAATGAACTTTACGAAACTCAGTACGAAATTTCGTTGTCATTGTCGATGTAGGGGGTTGTGAGAAAGGTTCGGAGCTCAACGCGAACCCTATATTTAAGTTTTATTGTTTTGGTTTATTTTTCCCGGAGCCCGCGGGATACCCTCTAGTATAAAATAACTCTCAATATAGTATTAGTTAATATAGTATTAGTTATGTGTAAGTATTAGTATTAGTTATGTGTAAGTTATCCAAACATTAATGCCAATTCAGCTATATAAAAAGGAGGTTTAATTATTAAAAACATACAATGAAAGAATAATAATTATATGTCACACGAAAAGTTTTCAAGAATAGCTTCGATATTTTAATTAACAACACATGGGGTTGTTTCTGCAGTGCTAACCGATGTACACTATGAAGAAATTTTAGCCCCACCAAATTGGCTAAGAGTTGACCATTCTTGGCTTGACAATACATGGCACTGCGTGCACAGAGGATTTTTGTTTTTCATTTTGCCATCCTGTACTTTGTTGCAGTTGAGTTGCAGCAACCCAATTAAAAAAAAAATAAATCCAGAGGACATTGCATATCATATCGTAAACATGTCTCGTTCTTCTATCAATCGCCTTCATAAAAGAACAATTAAACGTAAATTAAGAGAAATGAAGCGCAATTGCTCGTCTCCATCGAAGTATGCGAACTCTTTTAATAGCGAAGAACTAGATTCAGCTCTGTCCCAAACAAAAAACGGAAAAGCAGCGGGCTACGATGGCATATTTCCAGAATTTCTTAGAAATTCGGGAAAAAATGTAAAACAATGGCTAAGTAAATTTTTCTCGATTATCCTATAAACCGGCAATCTTCCAAAACCCTTTAAGACTACGAAAGTGATAGCGATACTTAAACCAGGTAAACCATGAACCAGGAAGCTATCGCCCAATCGCACTTTTGAGCACCTGCTACAAATTACTAGAACGGCTCATATACAACCGTATCGCACCGATTTTGAATGACCAGATCCTAGTCGAACAAGCTGGTTTCCGTCCCAATCGCTGCACTGACCAACTGCTCGCTTTAACATCCTACATCGAAGCTGGGTTTCAAAAACAATTAAAAACAGGCGCAGTATTCATCGATCTCACTGCAGCATATGACACAGTCTGGCGAATTGGGATTATATATAAGCTGTTCAATGCAATGCCTTGTAACACCATCTCACGTTTAATTAACAACATGCTGAGTAATCGTGTATTCAAAGTCCATCTAAATAATTCCTGTAGTAGGTCTAAAATGCTTAACAATGGTTTGCCACAGGGTTCCGTCCTGGCGCCATTACTTTTTAATTTGTACATCCATGACATGCCTGACACAACATCAAAGAAATTTGGGTACGCTGATGATTGGACCCTGGCCACTCAAAACAAAAACATGGGTGTCTTGGAAGATTTGCTGTCAACTGACCTGGCGATAATGAATGACTATTTTCGAACGTGGAGCTTATTTCCTAATCTAAGTAAAACCGAGAGTTCTTGTTTCCACTTAAACAACAAACTGGCAAAACACGAACTTTCAGTGTTATTTAACGGCACTGTCATTAAATACAATCAACAGCCAAAGTACCTGGGTATTACTCTCGATAGAACTCTTTCTTTTAAGCTCCACCTAGAGAATACGTCCAAAAAACTTAAAACGAGAAAGAATATATTGCATAAACTGGCAGGCTCAACATGGGGTGCTACTCCAGCAACCCTCCGCACAACTGCTCTTAGTCTGGTTTACTCAGTGGCTGAGTACGGCGCACCAGTCTGGCTGAATAGCACACATACTCAAAAAGTTGACTGCCAGCTGCATGCCGCGATGCGTACTATAAGTGGTACTATCAGGTCCACTCCTTTACCTTGGCTCCCTGTGTTGAGCAATATCACTCCACCTGCACTCAGACGCTCGCATGCACTCATGCCTGAACATAAAAAGGTAACCAACAACATCACGTTACCCTTGCACGAATATTACGGTGACCACACTCGTTGTCGATTGAAGTCAAGAAAGCCTCCACATAAAACTGCCAGCAACCTGCTTGCAACTAATTTTAATATCTTGGATGCCTGGGACACCTCCTGGAATGATTACAACACTCCTGGCATTTCTATTACTAACCCGACTTCTGCCCAACCTGGTTTCGATCTGCCACGTCATACCTGGACCACACTAAACCGAATAAGAACGAATCATGGACGTTGTGCTGATTCTTTCTACAAGTGGGGAATCTCAGAGTCCCCTCAATGTGAGTGCGGAGCTCCACAACAAACCATAAAACACATTGCAACAGTGTGCCCACTTCGACGATGCAATGGCGACATCTCAGACATCCATTTGGCAACTCCTGACGTAGTAGCATGGATAGACGCACTCGATGTAAACATCTAATGTTCAAATATACTGCCCAATGTTCAAATATTTTAATATTTTACTTTTTAATTTTTAACTAAAAGACGCGCAATCATATTGATTGTAAGCTCATTTAATGTGTATTCATGTTTTGTTTTATGTAGATTTCATATGAAAATCTATCTATTTTAAGTTTTATTTTTGTTTTATTTTTATTTTTAATGTGTCACAACAAAAACCATACGCTAAATAAATTTAAAAAAAAGTATTTCAAATTATTTATAAAAGGATATCAAAATTTGAACTTTCAAGGACTGAAAGCATGTATTTTATTTGTATAAAAAAACGACTTAATATAATGACTAGGTTCTTCTAATACATTATGAGTTTCAGGCCTAATAGTTTTGGGTTACGTCATTACGTCAAATGATGTTAGTGATCGGATATTTAGATTGTCCATTTTGAGTCATTCCTTTTTGTCACAATGTAAATGAAAAATAATCGGAAGTTGAAAATTCAAATATTTGACTTTATTGGATGCAGTTAGTAATGGTAACGATCTATAATTTTTTTAATAAGCTGATCAGTTAAAGTAAACCATAGTCAAGTTAAATAGTTTGATAAAGAACAATTTTAAGTAGAAACAAATCTATATTAAAAGCTTTCTACGTGCGGTCTTTTTGCGGTTCTAAATAGATTAAAAATGTTAAACATTAATTGAGAATAATGTTTTGTGTCTTAGACTTTAGTTGTCTGAGTCTGAGTTTAGATGGTGATGTTATTTTTAATAATTTGCATAAAATTTATAAATGTATAAATAAGGTTGTAAATTGGCTAAAAAAGAATCTTTTGTGGAAACGAGTCATGGTAGACCGAGATTTTGCTTCACCTAGTGATGGATTCTAGAGCTGTCGAAAAATGGTAATCCATCTATCGGAGATAAAATAAAATGTGTCGAATGGTCGAATTTTTTTTGATATGCCGGAAGAAGAGATAGCAGGAGGAAAAAAAAGGAGATAAGGTTGATGGATATAAATATCGGTCGAACATGATGAGAGGTCTCTTCAGTTTATTTATTTGTGACTTGGTGGCCGTGTATTTTAGTTTTATTGTATAAAATAAACTGTTACAATAAATATAAAATTCTTGTAATTGTGATGTGTTGAGCATCTGTAACAACACAAAAAGAGGGAAATATATTGAGCCATTATTGTAGTGTTGTTCAGAAGGTGATAGTAAAATTATTCATGATAGTGACAGCACCCTCGTCACAGCCGCCACCAAAAAGGAAAATTTAATATTCTGAGAAAAAACTGTTGTTGTCATTAACTTTGACGCGGACACATAATATAAAAGTGTGGATTGTTGCCTATACAGGAGTGAATGTTATAGTTCGTATCTGTCACTCATCCTCGTTGTTTTTGTCATTGAACGAGTTTGCTGAAATGAATCATCCGATTCGACAAGGATTATGAATATTGATAGTGCTGTAAAATTGACGCGTTAGGGATAGTACTTGTAATTCAACATTGTTAATCTCATCAGTATATATCTTTGAGAGAAGATCAATTGAGTTAACATATTGCCACTAATAGGGAAATCAATATGGGCAATGGGCAAAACTTCATATTGAAAACCATATAATGGGCGATGAATTTATTTACGTAGGTGATCCAGGATCCTTTACAATTACAATTACAATTATGAGAAACGAGTAACATGCAAAACAACAACAACTAAGCTAATCATATCGAGTAAATTATAAAACGCAGTAACATTAGTGCAACCTGATACTGGTTTCCTTCAAAAACATTTAGTGGACAGAGCAAACACACATCTATGATTTCTAATAGAAAAATTATTTAGATAAAAGGATGTTGGTTCAGAAAATATATATTTTTTATTTAAGCATTTTATTTTTGTATTCTTTATAAAATTACACTGAAAGTCACAGAACTGTTGAATTTATATTCTAAAGAAAACAACTTTTAATTCTATTTTAATAAATGTCAAATATGATTACAAATATTCGACTTCGATAAGTTAGATGTTTAACCTGTGATTTAAATTTACATAATTGTCTTTTGATTTTAAATTACATAATAACCCGATCGAACATTTGATCTAGTATAAATAGTAAAATACTCCTTATCTTGTTTCTTTTTTTATTACCTTTTGATTGCACTCAAATTTAAAATTAATCTCATCTCAATATAAAATGCAAGTCAACCAATTTCCAAACATCATCTCAATAAACAATTTCTCTACTACAGACAATAATTCCCCCTTGCACAAATTTGAGCAACCGCATTATAGCTACATGTAATACCATGACTAAGCTTTACAAAAAAAATATTGAGTGACGCAACAAAACAATTAACTGAAATAAATGTTTTCTGTTTGTTGAAATTTAAAGGCCGGAACCGAAATAAGTTTGCAAATCATTAGAGAACTTCTTTAAAAACGAATATTCTTATTCTCTTACTTCTTTCCAGTAAAACTCGGAATTTGATTGAAAAGAAAAATGCTTTATAATTAAAGACATTATAACTCCCGACGATGTTTATTTACTTAGCAACGTTTTGTTTATTACAGTCAAACGTCTATTATCCGGAAGCGTTGGGGAATCGATCATTCTGGTTAATCGAATTTTACGGATAATCGATGTAAATTATAAAAAATTCGACTTTTGCAATAATTCATTTATTATAAAAGGTTTAATTCAAGATTTTGTTACAAACAATATAGGTTTTGATAAAAATATCCATTCTTTATCATAAAATTAAAAATTATTAATAGCATTAAAGTTTTAATTCATTATTTTGATGTTTTGGTAAATTTTGTAAATTTATGTTTTATTAAGTTGTAGCGTACTTACTATTTTGCATGAAAGAATCTATCAATTGTTGTTTGTTTCACGTTTTTAATTTTTTCCGTCAACATTTTATCTTTCACCATTTCCAGCATCATAACTTCCTGCTTGCTAATAAAATCCTTTTTTTCGACAAAATCTATTATATGTTGAATGTTGGTTATTGCTTGTCTTAACGTTATATCGGGAGAGACATACTCAACTTCGCTGTTTTGAGCAGATTGTTCAGATGGTTCAGAAGAGTCTGCCACATTTCTCACTTCTACTACAATCTCTTCGTCATTTAATGAAGCGAAAGTGGAAGCTTCTTTATCTCCATCTATCCAAGTTCTTACGGTTTCGTAATCAAAGTTATCTATTGCGCTCGCTGTTTTAACAATTTCGTCAATAAAATTATAATTTATAGTACTCTCAGTAACACTTTCATCGTCGTTGGTATCTTCAGGTAACAATTCAGGCCAAATATTTTTCCAACTGTTTTGTAGAACTGTTGTTGGGATTTCTTCCCAAGCACGGTTTATTCCGTATATGAAATCTTTTATTGTGAACCCTTTGATCATATTTGAAATGTCACCGACCGATTCTTGCGCTACTAAAGTTTTAAGTTGATTATGCCTATAATGACATTTCAAACTTCGAATAACTCCTTGATCCATCGGCTGAATCAGTGAAGTACAATTTGGTGGAAGATAGTTAACGGATATATTACCCATGGATAATTCTTCGGCCGGTGGATGTGCTGGACAATTATCTAACAGCAAAATAATCTTACTATTAGAAGGCATCCTAATTTTAGTCAGATGATCTTTGACTTCGTTAATAAAGTGCTTTTTAAACCAGTACGTCATTAGTTCTTGAGTCATCCATGCACGCTTGTTTGCAGTATATATAAGTGGAAGATGTGATATTCCTTTTAAGGCCCTCGGTTTTTTGTGCTTCCCTATCACAAAAAGATTGCACTTGTGAGTACCTGCGGCATTTGCACAAACAAGTACTGTCAATCGTTCCATAGAATCTTTAATACCCGAAGGCTGCGGTTCATTGTGACATACTAAAGTTTTTCGTGGTATACTACGCCAAAATATCCCGGTTTCATCCGCGTTGTATATTTGCTCTGGACTAAGATTTTCATTTTGAATTTTTTCTGCTAATTCACCAACGTAAAGTGTGGCCGATACTTTATCTGAGTCTTGTTGTTCTCCAGTTATGGTTGAACATTTAATTCCATAACGGTTCTTAAATTTGTCCAACCAACCTCGTGAATAATTGCAATTTTTTTCGATTTTTAAACTCGAATGAAAATATTTTGCTTTTTCAATAATCATTGCGCCCGAGATAGGCACGCCTGCATTTCTATTTTGACGAAACCAAATATATAAAGCCTGCTCTACAGATGGGTTCTTGGAACTTCTTGTGGTTTTACGTTTTTCCATTTTTGGAATTGAAAAAGAAAGAAAAATTGATAATTTTAGTTTTATTGGCACGAATATCATAGATAGTAGATGTTCCCACGCTATGTTTGTGTTTTAAAATATCTACAGTTACACCCATTTCCAGAGACTTTATTATTTCTAATTTCTCTTTGAGAGATAAAACCTTTCTAGCTCTCTTGTTTTGTCCCGGAGCTGGTGCCATTTTCCCTAAATAAACTTGCTAGAAAAATATTTAATGACCAACAAACGCAACGGTAAAATAATACATGTACTTACCTTTATAATTAAATTTTATTATGAAGTACAAACATGTGAGATCCACACGAAAATAATACACATTACTAACTGCTGTTGATTCGAGCATAAAGTTATTTTAAAACAAACATAAATGTACATAAGTCAAAAGTCCCGTTAATCACACAAAATTCACTTACACAAACAGCCAGGCAAATTAGTATTAAATATTAATTTTCTTTCGTTCTCATTCTGCCGTAATGTTTATCCTAGTTTTTATTTCAAGTTGCGTACGAAAAAGGAAAAAACAAAACCAAAATAAATTCGTAGAAAATTGAATTCCGGATAAAAGAAGCTTTTCTGGATAACCGAGGTTCATTTCGAATTTTTTTTTTGGTCCGGATAATAGACGTTCCCGATAATGGAAGTCCGGATAATCGAAGTTCGACTGTATGTTATAAACTGTGACATAAAAACAATAATTTATGGTAAGCCTTTTAAGAGCATTAGGAGCATTAGGAGATATACTGCAAATTTCGATTAAAGAAACTTAAATAACGTGATACCACCTTACACCACTTTATCTGTACTGCGCTTGTGAGTTAAGAAATTTCGGTGGTGAGATGAATTATTTAATGAATTTAACTTGATTTATAGGAAAACAAGGAATAAACTTTGGACTGCCATATATGCTAATTAGTGGTCCGCAGAAAAAGCTTTTTTCACTCTTGAAAATAGCATTCACAAATTTAATTATTTCTACGATAGCATATAAAAATTCTATATTGATGCAGGCTTAATCCCTTGTGAAAATGGGTTTTTCACTAATGTAAAATCATTTTCGCTAAATAACAAATTGTAGTCGCTATGGTATTTTCATGTAATTTTACAAAGTTTTTAAAACAAAGCAACCATGAAAAATTAGAATATGAATTTTGAATGTTATGTTGTCGATTTCTAATTCAATAATTTATAACAAATAATAAATATCGTTTATATATTTACTATCATTCTATGCTACTATGGCAGCTACTGTAAAAACATTTTACGTTAACGTGAACAAATTTTTGCTCACGAAAAAACAGCAAAAATGTATCATATATTTTTAATATCGTTCTTAGTCGTAAGAGTAAAATTTTTATTTTTTTGATATCACTTCTTTGGAGTAAATTTTATTATTTTCTTTCATTCCATATGCAGAAAATAAATTAGTACTTTCTCGTCATCCTTTTTATTTATTTTAATATTAATATACTTGCATAGTTGAACAAACCATTCAGAAAAATAATCTATTTTTATTTTTGATACGAAGAAGTGTTTGACCGTGTGAGTATTTGAACAATAAAAAATTATCCTTGCGGCAACTACAAATATAGGTTTCGTTTTGTTTTTTTACAACCATAATTGTGTACGTTATTAATCTTGATAGAATAAAATAAACAACTGTTAATTTTATTCCGTTGCGCGGAAAACAATATTAATATTTCATAATTGAGTCAGTGTTTATTGGATATATTTTATTTTTCGAGCAAAAGTTTACAAATTTGCGATAGAATAAAATTCATTAAACACGAACCCAATACAATGTTTTATCCTTCCAAGAGAGAGTAACATGTATTAATTTAAATTGAATTATTTTAAAAGTAATTGATAAAGCAGCAAAACGAATAAAAAACAATTAATTTTATTTTATTTTTTATACCATTCTCAACAATTAAATAAATTTTATTCAATCTCGATAACTATTTAATTGTTGCATTGTTTATGTACAAATTGTTTATGTTGAAAATGAAATGACCTCCAATACAAGACATCAAAGTTCTAACTAAGTGCATAAGTACAAATGAAAACTGAGAAACCAAAAAAAAATCATAAAAAAAATAATGTTTTTCACAATGGAAACTCAATTCAATTCAATCTTAGTAGCCCCTTTTCAATATTCAAAAGAGGGACATGCGCATTAGTTTTAATTTATTGTTTTTTATATAATTAGAGTGAAAATGTTTTTGTATTAATTTTTTATATTAATATAAACAAATTATTTATAAAACACAATAAAATTTATTTCAGAGTTGAATACAAGCAAATAAATTGTTTTATTGTGTTCTGCAGCATTCACGCAACATAATAAAAAAACCTATATTTATCGTTGCCGGAAAGATAAAACAGCTTATTTGATTGTATTGAACTCTGACAAGATAAGTAATTGATAAAACAGTAAATTCAGAGTAATGCACATGTCCCTCTCTCGAATATGTTTTACCAATGAATTTTTAAATAATTCAATTTAAATTTAAAAATATTATTTTAATATTATATATATTACTCATAATATATATTACTGTAATATATATATTACTCTGCCAGAAAGATAAAACATTGTATTGGGTTCGTGTTGAATGAATTTTATTCTCTCGCAAATTTGCAATGCTCGCTCGTGCCTTACTGACATTCTTAACTTTGGCTCGAAAAATAAAATACTTATGAATTAGGAGTAAGACCCATATTTTTTTATTTTAACTTCTGTGTTTAGGAAAGTTATAGTTTTTGTTATCTAGTTCGCTCTGAAAGAAGGGCATAAATTAGTGATAAAAGAAGCGTTTTAAACTTTTTTTATTATTCATCAAAATTCGTTATTTTCATTTTTTGGTTTCTTTGAGCTTCATTTACCCTTGTTGTTTCAAAGTGCATTATGTATATATGTAACTGTGAGCTAGATCTAACCTGCACTTTCACCCATCTAACATGAAATATTTCGCAAGGTTTCCGCAATAGAATCTTAGAATGTTTATTGGTCCGTAGCATGAAATCAGTTTAGAAACACTGCTATAAACTATCTCTCTCATACTATTAAACTATTCAAAAATCTAAATAAATTTAAATGCAAGGTCAATTATTTATATTCATTAAAGCAAAATGCATCGTTTCGTCCATGAACTATTTGTATATGCAAATTTATTTAAAACATATTCGTACAGTTTTAAAAAAAAAATTATTGCAATATCATGAATCACATAAAAAAAGATAAATTAATATTTAAAAGATTGATCAATTGATAACTTGTTGCTTTTTTGTCTGATTTTTATTTGTTATGTGGTTTTAAACATTATTGGTAAATGAGTGATAACGATTTTGTTGTTAAGACAAATCATCATGTCGTAAACTATACTTCTATCAGACTATGCATTACCAGTTTTACTGACTACCTTAGAAATACCGTTCAATGCCATATATCAGTTTTAATTCCATATACCTACTAGATTTATTAAAAAAAAAGTAAACTAATTTTTCTACTTCTCCCCTTATATTCCAAAGAACTTCGTCTATAATAATAGGACATCATCAGAATTCCTTATTCAGGATTTAGATTTACAACGTTCGTCAATCAAAATAGACAAAAGTTATACAACTAAATTTTGTTTGAAATATCAGAAATGAGTTAAATTTCACTATAGGTAATTTATGGCTAGCTACTACTTGTTCAATAACTTTAACTTGGATCGTTATAAACTGAAAGAAAAAAGTAGGGTCTGCGTCGGACCAGACGGTGGAAGTTATACTTCTTTGGCCATTCGCTCGCACACACGCACACAGACAGACAGATAGGATACATTAAAAAAAAAATAACTAAAAAAACCAAAATATTATTCAAAAAAAAAAAAAAATAAAAAAAATATTATTCAAAAAAAAAAATATTATTCAAAAAAGATATATAATACAAAAAAAAAAAAATATCGTTCAAAAAATAAGCAAAAAAAAAACATATTATTCAAAAAATAAATAAAAAAAAAATATTATTCAAAAAAAAAATTATTTTTCAAAAAGTATAAGAACGTATAATCGTCGATTTTTCTTAGTCAAAAAAATAAAAAAAAAATATTATCCAAAAAGAAAAAAAAATTCAAAAAAAATATTATTCAAAAAACTAATAATTATTAATTACTAGAAGGTACCCACACGGCGATGCCCGTGCTTCCCAGATAAAGTGGTTGAAAACTGTTTTTTTTGAGTAAATTCTCCTATAGTTTTTTTTTTTATGTCATTTAATTTTACTTATTTTATTAGTAATATGTATATAAAAAGTTTGAAAAAAATGTAATAGTATCATTTTACAGTCAGCAAAAGCCATTACGTATATATGTCTCTAAAGCTATAGATAAATTTACATATTAAATGTATGTTAAAATTAAAACACATTTGACAGACAAATAATAATTAAATAATTTTTATAAATGTAGATGGCAAAAGATTAAGGTTAGAAAAAAGTTAAAATTTTATTCCAAAGATTTAATTCAAATAATTCAATGTGTCACGAACAATTAGGTGAGCGTAAATATATTTGTTTATTGGATGTCACAATTGTCAATTACTTACTCCGAAACCACCGTACTCGTCATAAAAAATAGGTACACTGGCTCATTGCTATTGGTTTAGCGTCCTATTTCATGTAGACTTATAATCATTTATCAATCCAGAAATTTTGCTGTTCTGAAGAGGGTCGTATTGCAATTTGCAAATATATTTTATCGATTGTCTGCAATACTCTACTACATTGATGCATACGCCGGCCGGTTAAAAAATACCACCATTTTTAGTGAATATTTTCGTTTAATGGGGTTTATCGCTTTATGGTCATCGTCTTAATTCGACATTCCTTACCACAACTTAAAACAAAAATTGGAAAAAATAATAATAAGACTAATTTCATTTGTAAATTCAGACTTATATATTATTATTAAAACAGTTAAATCACACCATTTGCTAACATATTTGCATATATTTTATAGATCCCTTGCAATAACAATAATAGTTTTGAAAGTAATGGAGAAGCATATTTCACTCAATAAGTAAAACACTTTAAGCCTGTAGCTTTGATATTGTTCATAATCTTTTTCTTCGGTACTAAGGTTCCAATGCAAATTCTTGGTTAATCAATGTTTCTAAGAAGAGGAAAAGAAACGTCAATTTCCAATTTTTGGAACATGTGAGGGCAGTTCTGCTAATGCAAGCAGGTTTGTTTAATCATATATAAGCAATGCTTATATGTATCGTATTGGTGCTAATGCATATAAATATGTACATATTTTATATAATTGCAAACCATAAGAACATATTTGTTGTAAATTAGAAATATGTATTTGTTAAAAAATAATTTCCCAGTGAACACAAGACGTAAATATGACATCACACGAACGTCATATATATGTGATGTAGTTGTTACGTAAATTTGACATAAAAATGACACTCGTCATGACTATATCCTGGTATCATTTATATGATGCTTTCATGACATCACACTGACCTTAAATTTGACTTCGATATGATGTCATAATTTGGACTTAAATATGACCTTATTATGATTTTGTTAAATTTCACTAGAGGTATATCCATTTTAATTGTATATAGTTTGAAAAATTTTGCGTATATATAGTTATTGCTTCCAAGCAGGTTATAGAATCCTAGCAGGTACGTAATGAGTAATGACCAATGAATGACTGACGGGTAAGTGTTTTTGTTATAAATTTGTTTTTTAATTGTTGTTAAATTTGTTTTTAATTAAAAATTAATTAAAAACAACAAAAAGTTATATTACTATGATATCAACCTTATATCATAACAACGTTACAAATATCTTCACAGACATCACATTTAAGTCATAGTTATATCATTATTGCTATGTCATGCTCTTACGTAAATAAGTGGGAAATAATGATATACATATGACTTATATATGACCCAGATCTTACATAAGACGTGACTTAGTGTGATGTCATTTTGATATCACAATGACGTAAATGTGTTGACTGGGTTAACACAATTTTCATATAAATGTACATATTTGTTTGTCACATTATACATTAACTATTCCTTTTAATGATAATTCCGAAAAGTGAAAAAAAAATTGATCAAAGATAACTAAGCGAATAATGTTTTATTATTATAAAATATGATTGATTTAGTAATTTCGTCTTTATTACCATACAGCATAAGGTTGATTTACTAATTTCGTCTTTATTACCATACAGCATAAAGGTTAAAATATAACTTAAACAAGCGTGACGCAGTTTCTCGATTAACACCCCATCAAAATATTTACAACGAGCGCAAAGAAGTATAACTTCAAAAAATCGGTTACTACAACCTACTTTGTGCCAACTGAATTTTTCCTGTCACAATAACCTTAAATTCGGTTGTCTTCTTCAAAAACCAAATTTGAAGACACAAAACAACCGAATTGAAGACACAACAACCGAATGTGATGTCATCGTGACCGAATAATAACTGTGCAAGCCGAATGATAAATTTTTTTCTTTCATGTGTAGGCTTACAATTCGTATGAGTTATAAGGAAAGTAAATTATTTTTCATTTTCTTGTTGGTATAATATGTTGTATTAGATTCAGGTTTAGTCAATTGTTTTGTCTCGTGTGATCAACGTTGATATTATACTCTAGCATTGCTAGCAGTGGATACCAATTGTAAATCAACAAGAATTCACACTGAAAAAAACAATACATTCACTACAACCGCTTTTGTGCCAACCGAATGTTTTTTACTACAATAACCTCAACTTCGGTTGTTGTTTTTTCAAATTTGCTTTTTGAAGAAAAGACAACCGAATTTGAGGTTATTTTTGCAGAAAACATTCGGTTGGTACAAAAGAGGTTGTAAGGAACGAATTTTTTCTTTCGGTGCATGACTTGTGTCTTTATAATGACACGTTTTCTACAATTAATCCTCAAAAGATTTGATCTTGTTTGATTTTTTGTAATATATCGAAATGTATAAAATTGTACTACACATCGTCTTTTGAATAGAACTGGTTAATTAGAACTCAATTAGAATTTAATCTTATCGCTAGATCTACTCCCTACGAAGTATAATAACTTAAGCAATATATATTCACAGCAAAAAAATAAACCATTATATCTTAATTCATACACAAAATACGTAAGTTACGCTGCCCAAAACGTCGTCTAGTCATTCTGAAGGGCTTTCGTTTATTTTCTTTTGATATAGATTTAAATTATTATTTTCTATATTAACTAAGTAGTTGACACTCACGCAACCCATCATACCAATAATTTGAAAAATAATATAGAAAAGGAAATTTTAAAAAAAAAGTATCCACTTAAACTTTTATTTTTCTAAGTTTAAATAGAATAAAAATTGTAAACGGTAGTTTTTACCCTTACACCTTTGTTTCAATGACATTCAAAAACAAAAATAGAAAAAAATTACTTATAGTACATATATAAATAATAATATTGAAATTCAGGTGTTTGTGGTTTTATCGTGTGTGTTATGATTTATAATTTCATTATTATAAATTGTAACTGAATAATAGTTTGTTTATTTTCTTAACACTTGTGGATTTTTCTTTTAGGAGTTTGGTTTCAGTTCGACACTGAAAGAAATAGAAATCGTGTTACAACAACTTCTTATGTACCAACCACCTTCCCTGTCACATCAACATCAAATTCATGGAATTTTAATGAAGGAAAAAAAATTTGATATCACTGTGACGGAGAACATTCGTTTAACACAAAAAGGTTGTATCGACTGAACTTTTTCTTCGTGTAAATGAAATATTTTAGGTTAAATAATGACGCTGTTTGTTGATATTTTAAATTTGATGACCAATGGGTTCATCAAAGATTGTTCGGGTAGTTCGTTTTTCTAAAATATATAGTAAAGAAGAATGTATTAAACAATTTATTTGATGCGTTGTCGTAGACTAACGTATGTGTATCAGTTAATGTAGCAGCGCTCTTTTCTTTGTTTGTTTAGTTTAAAATGCTTTCTTCTAATAAAAAATATATAAACCATGATTATTTTTATCCACCCTTACCTATTTTCCACAATATTTATCTATGAAATAACATCTTCTAATATATATTATACAATTCAAACAAAAAAAAAATATTGTATAACAATCCAAATAAGATTTATGAAATTTATTTATTTTATTGATTATATTTTTATATAAAACCTTTTTAGGGGTTAACTTAATTTTCAAAAATCTCAACATCTTTTAATTTATTTTAAAAGATAAATTTCCAAACCCTTTTCAGTTAAAACTCAACAATCTCTTTTTTCTTTTAATTAATAATTAGAATAATTTATTAATTATGTTCTTATTAATTTTGACATAATAAAAATAAAAAAGAGATTAGATAAAAGTTAACAAAATAAAAAAGACATACACAAAATTGAAAACTATCTCATGAAATGACAAGTAGAATGACAACCTTATTCACTGTAAATACAATTACATATTTATGTAATTTTCATGTCAAAAAATGACAGTATTAATATAATACTGTTATTTTGTTTTTGGATTAAATATTATGAGTATACATTTGTGGAAAATATCCCAACATAAGGATATATCAACTTGGGTGTGATCCATTAATTAAAATTGTCAAATTATTAACATCGTTCTGCTGTGTATTTTTGTTTTATTATCTAACGAAACAAGATAATTGGTTTAGATTTTTACTTTTAGTATTGGAATTTTTTAGATATTTGTTGAAGCAAATTTAATTTTTGGGAGGGACGAACTTGGTGATGAGTTTTTTGGTTCATTAGTTTTGATTCACTGAAATATTTGTCTCTTTAACATTTCTGTGGTACTTCTTTACTGTATTCAACTTAAAAACAGTGAAACAAAGAAGGAGAAAATACCTTAAGCAGGAAAAGGTAAGCTCTCCAGATTTGTAATTCCGATTGAGGTTACAGCGGAGTATTTTTTGTCAAAGTCTTAAGTACAAATAAATAAATACGTCAGCAAAATTCTTTGAAACTCTTTTAAAATTGGCAAATTTTGTCTATCTTGTAAATAACAGAAGAATTCCAACGCTTAAATAAGAAAGCAGATTTATGTGCTAGGTAAGATTTGTATTTACTTTTATTTGTGTGTTCAACAAAAATACTATATACTTAGTGAACTAAAGCCAGTTTAAGAGATCGATGTTGTGCGGTTCACGAAATTTATCTCCAAAAAGGAAAAGTGTAAAGTAAAATATGATGCACAAATATAAAAAATAATTTGCGATTCTCTTTTATTGAGTATGTACTTTATTCACATTTAATTTTCTTCATTTCACTGATATCACATAATGAAAAACACTTGTTAAGTAAAATTAAAAAAAGATAAATTGTTTACAACTCCATGTAGATTTCCGCTTTTAACGACATCTTCGGGGTTTAACTTTCACATATATATGTATTTCACATATATTTTATTCTCTTAATCTCCATACCAAGTTAAACTATATACTCGAATAACGGGAAACAAGTTGTTACAGCATTTTACAATTATGGGTTTATGGAAGCATTCATGAAATACTCTTAAGTTGCCTTCACAGCTCCTTTTATAAGTTATTTGAATAAAAATTATTCAGAACAAATATTGTTGTCATAATATGCTAAATGACATAATACATGACATAATATGCTAAACACAAGGTTGTTAAATGTCATTGCATAATTTATCTTCATTCATACAGAATTTTGTGTTTTCAATACATTGTAGTTTTAACAATTTTATGAAAGCTAATTTTATATTTGCGAGGTAGCAAGTTCTATTTACAAATTTCACCACAGTTTATTTAACAACTGTATTTGAACTTTTTGAGACAAATAAAAAGATCATTCCAATTGAACAAATTTTAATTTAACAATATGAATGTAAAAAAAATGAACCGAAAACTGAAACCATAAAATATTATTCATTTTCATTCATTTAATCAGATTTTGTTGGATCATTTCTAGTTTGTGTTTTGATAATCGAATAAAATTGTAATAAATACTTTTGAGACGGTATAAAAGATACTTTGAATTAATTGGCGCCTAGAAATTACTTTTCCTTGAATATAATGCTTAATCTTAAATCAAATAGTTACCGATGAAAGCTTTAAGCTTATTTGCAAATTTTTCACACTTCTATTGGAAAATAAAATAATTTTATTTGCCATAAAGTAACAAACATTTTTATACTCCAAACCGACCGATGACAACATAATATCTGACGTCGTTGTCTATTAGTCTGTCTATTGACACTAGACGTTCATATTAAAATAAATGTTGATATTGTCGAAATAAATATCAAAATTCGTCAATAATATTATTATATAAAAAGGGAATTATGTAATTGTGTCTTCACTGTCTTCTCTTTAAAAAAATCCTTGTTACAAACTAACAAAATATTTTCGAAGACTGGCGACAAAAATCTACAAACGAAATTCAATATCAAACCAAAATATATGTATATAAAAAAAAATTAATTCAAATTGAATATTTTTATTCCAAATGGGTCGACGACAAGTTCGAATAGAAATAAAAGAATTTAAGTTTCTTTCAAATAGACAACAATTTTTGGTTTGTTTTTTTTTCGTTGATATTTGGTTCCTTCCCATATAAAAATTACAACTAATTTTTTTTTATATTCGATGATCTTAATATCGATTATATATTTTTGAAATTGATCTGGACCGCGCGCGGAATGAATGAATGAGAATATCATAACAAAAAAACAATTATGACGATAAGTTGATATTGTTATTCCTGTGGGAGTCCGGTTTTGTATATAAATTTAATTATGTTTATGTAATTTTTTGAAATATGTTTAATTGTAAATATTAATTTCATCTACATTAAATTTTGTAAGATTTGAGAGAAACATGAGTAAATCGGCGGATGATCAATTTTCAGAAGAAATGGTATATTTTAAATTGTGGAAATACAGTTCTTAGATTAAAAAATTATGTTTAAAATGGTTTCATACAAATAATTGTTTAACTCGTGTTACATAACAAAAAAGCGTTCTTCACTCTTTTAAAAGTTAGTACGTCCATGGACTACAGTTGTTATTTAATTTATTTGGAGTGGATATATTTAAAGGAGAATTTTGGATTAAAATGTTAATCTTGTATGTATTATATGCTTAATTTTCTGACTTGCTACTTAAAACTAGGGCAGAGCCAGCGTGCAAGCTCGTGCTTCATTTTTATTTCTTTTTTAAATAAGTCAAAATTAATTGACTTAGGAGCTCTTTTAGATTCTCGTTTACATTTATGACGTAACTCGTGTTACATAACAAAAAAGCGTTCTTCACTCTTTTAAAAGTTAGTACGTCCATGGACTACAGTTGTTATTTAATTTATTTGGAGTGGATATATTTAAAGGAGAATTTTGGATTAAAATGTTAATCTTGTATGTATTATATGCTTAATTTTCTGACTTGCTACTTAAAACTAGGGCAGAGCCAGCGTGCAAGCTCGTGCTTCATTTTTATTTCTTTTTTAAATAAGTCAAAATTAATTGACTTAGGAGCTCTTTTAGATTCTCGTTTACATTTATAACATTGTCTCTCTGGGGGATTTAAGCGTTCATGAATTTATTTACCCAGGATATGGACGAACGACTTGTGGAGTGTAATATCATCTGCAAAATTATATAAATATAAATATAAATTATTATATAAATTAAAAATAGAGTGAGACACAAATGTTTTTAATATTTCTAAAGCAATAACGTACGTTTCACGACCATCTTCAAGTATACTCTTCCAAAGATGCCCATGGACATTTTTCGAAAACCGTATCAAATATCAAATGGTCGTCTTCCAAACATTTTGATATATCTGAATTTTTAAAGTGCTCATATATTTTAGATAGGACTAAAGGAGTAAAGTCTATAATTTTAGTATCGTATATCGTTCATTTTTAGGTATGGGTTGAGCCCGAGGACCTATACCAATTTCCAGCACGAAGGAAAAATACCAAATTTAAGAAAAATTATAGAAAATTATGGTTAGAGAAAGTACAAGCTCTGGTAAAAATGTTTTTAGAATAATACAAGTTATCTAGACTGGAACTTTTGTTGTTGTATAACCCCCTTAAAAGTGTCTTGATAATTTAGGGTTTGGAATGAAGTTTTTTAATATTGTCACGTTTTTCAATCTTACTTCGAATTAACCTTACCCTCAATTCGATAACCGAAATTCCCAACTTTCTGCAGATTTGCTCACTGTTTAGTAAGCAAATCACTAGATTTTATTAAGTATTCAACACCGCTATTGCTCACAACACCATCTAGAATATTCAACAGCTTCAAGAACTCCAACGGTTGATTGTAGAGATTTTCAGTTCACAGCGTCCAAAATAATACACAAAATTTATCTTAAATAACACTTTTAACTTTATTCACAATTAAACTAAAACCTCTATTTACACATTTTTATTTTAACGATACAGCGTTTCATTTACAATTAATTTAACTTAACTTTACATCATCGCAGTCTAAATTCTAAAATAAAACTCATTCTCATTCTGCAAAAGGTATTCCTTAAATATAATTCTCCTAAATTTCTCGTATATTATAGGAAAATTCATTTTTCGTCAATAAATTCTACGTAATTATTTTGGATATTTTGACCCATTTTCTAAGAAATTTTATTTTTGAAATATTGTATATTGAAAATTGAGTTTGAATACAATATTTTGTTTTGTATTTCATGGCATATATGTAGAATCGTATAACAATATTAACTCCTGACTGACGACTTGATTTGGGGTATTTCTTAAGGAGTTGCTAACAACGGTCGAATTTGACCCTTACGAGGTCAGTAACGATAAAATCAGCATAAAAATTATATGAGGGATTAAAGATCTAGTGCAAAATAAACAAATTAATTGCACTGTAAAAACTTTTGTCAGAAATTAACATAGTCGAAAGTTTTGGCGCTTTCGCTCTATCAATTATTTTGATATTCTGTTGGCTTTGGAATCGATTTACAGGATTCTTGTTATGTATCTAAACATTAAACCTATACATCTGTTCCTAAGAGTCAATTTGGTCCCCTTCAAAAACAAATTTTTTTGTTGGGGTTTCATTAATGAAAAGGGAACGAATTTATTATATACCGAATTGAATAGTTTCGGTAAAGATTCGAGCATTAACATTTACATCGTTAGTATAAAAACAATGACGGCTGAAACGAAAAACTTGAAAAAAATTTCGAAGACTGAAATATTTTAGGGAATTTGGGCGGTCTAGTAGATAAGTTTTGTTAACTATCAGATTTTCAGAATTCCCAATACTATCCTTATCAACATCGACACATAAGGAAGACAGCAAGATGCTTTTTGCAAGATAGCCAGGTTACTGGTAACATTGACGAATCTACATATAGAACTGGCTTAAAAGTACTCCACACCAAAAGGTTTGAAAACGCAATAAAGAACTATACTCCAAATCGTGTTCTTAATAGAAAGCCACCAAAAGTCGCTGCCGAAGAGGTCCAACTACCCCGTAGCACAAGATCCATCCTAGCTCAACTAAGATCCGGTTGGTCACGCATTCTAAGCAACTACATGAGCAGAATTGAACCTGAAATTATTATCAGGTGTCCCGCAGGTGAGGGCACGCCGCACGATGTAGACGCACGATGTAATTCAATTGTCCTAAAAATAAAACCAACCTGACGAAGGAAAATTTGTGGTGCCGCCCAAGGGCATAAGCAGAGTTCCTGAACCTGGACATGGAGCGGAGGATTGGCACCAAACCCGTCGCTACAACAACAACAACATCATCGACACTCGTAATATCTGGGAAAGGTGTGAGATAGATATCTAGAAGAAAACTTTTATCATCGCACTAAAAAAATTGTTCTATTTCCAATCGAAGTGCATGTTGTCTCAAACTCGACGTGGGGCGGATGTGGCGAATCGATATCCGAAATTGATTCAACACCTGTACACGTACAAAAAGCTGTCGCTGAGAAAACCTCAAGAAATTTAAGTCCAGTAGTCCCGGGTTTCATAAAACGCTAATCCCGAGGTTGCAATCCCTACTCCGGGCAATAAAGTATATTGAATAAAGCATTTTTAGTAATAAATCTTTTTTCTACGATACCATATAAATTAGCTAAGCATGTAGTGAGGGCGTAAAGTAGGTCTTTTAAGATTGAGAGTGGAATTGTTGCTCGACGCGTTAGCCGAAGGCAACAAACCCTTGAAAGCAAAAATGGTATTTTATTCCTGAATTACATACAACATTTTTTGTACGAGTAAGATTCTGTATTATATTCTATACTAGGAGGTATCCCGCAGGCTCCGCCCCTCCCTCTCGAACGGCAACACAATCTTTCTCCTTACATCTGGCTTTCATACAACTATACTATCCATCATAATCCAACCTCTTCTAATCTATTCTGTATGCACCTTCTGCATAACTAATTCTACAAAAATACATCGTGAGGTGTACTATAAATTTTTATACGATCAATATAGTTGGAAATACTAATAATAAGAAAATACTGAAATAGCAGCTTTTGTTTTCCCTTATTTTATTTTCAGAAAATGAAACTGTGCAAAAATAATGATGGAAAACAAATATTATATGACTTTAAGCACATTTTTAGCTAATAAGTAATTAATTTTTTCTAACCTTACTTCGAATTGACCTTACTCTCAATTCGATAAACGTAATTCCCAATCTCTTCCGAGTTCGATCACTGATTAGTAAGCACAATCACCAGGTCTTATTAAGTATTCAACTCCTTAACTTTTCCACAATAACAGGAAAACAATACAGCGAACAATATTCCTAACTAGAATATTCTTCCAAAAGCTTCAGAAACTCAAACGGTTTATTGTAGAAATTTCCAGAATTACAACGTTCAAAATAATACACAAATTATTTCTAGTTAATAACACTTTAAACTTTATCTACAAAAACTAATTTTAAAATATGGATGGGCTGAAATCTCACAGCTCTGAGAGATCAAGACTTCGGTCTGGGTTAATGATTTGTATATAGTTTTCGGCAAAATACTTTTATGAGGACATGGTTTTTAGTTTTGGGCAGCGATGTATATCAAATATAACTCTTTGTTAAAGTACATGTATTTTTTATTTCTGTTTAAAAATTTATTACAAAACTAACACGAAACATCAATACGTTGCCGGAAAATTATAATCAAAATTCCAAAAATATTGTTAAATTAAATAAAATCAAACTTTTTCAAAATTCCAAAAATATTCCAAAAATTAGAATAACCCATACAAGGTTGTACAACTGGTCCAGTAATGGTCCATTACTGGCAGCCAGTAATGCAGCAATGGGCGAGTACTGGCAACCACGGCTGGGCCATTAACATAATTTTACTGGATGATAACTTCGGACAATACATGGTTGCCATTCTTGGGCCAAATACTGGCAACCAAGACTGGGTCATAAAAAAAATATACATTATTATCATATATAAATTTAAATAAATTAAATACAAACTAACTTAAAATAAAATAAAAATGACGAAAAAAATTCAAAACAACTGGTTCAGTTGCAAGAATGGCTGAGTAATGACAAACACCGCCCTGACTCCGCCAGCTCTCCGCCATTAAAAAAAATATAAAATAATATTTTTTATACATTTACAAAATAATTAAAATAAAATAGAAATGAAAATAAATTAAAACATATACCAACCTTTTCTTTATTACAATAGTCTTTCAACCGACAAGGCGATAACTAAACTATATGTGAAATTTTTCAAACTATGTATTTCTGAAAGGGATAATACTCTAGTGAAATTTAAAAAAATTGACATAGATCGGCAAATTCATGGCTACAGTACTGGCCCAATAACAATAGCCAAGTAATATTTACCATTCATGGGCCAGTGCTTGGCCATTCAAAGGTAACAATATACTGGCTATTTTCTGTAAACCATAGATCGGCCGATGATTGGTTCTAGTATTGGCCCAGTAACAATAGCCAAGTACTGTTAACCATTAATGGACCAGTGCTTGGCCGTATGTCAATGTCTGGCAAAACCTACTTGGGAAAATCAAATATTTAAATTTTTTCTAAATTCCAATAATATTTCAATAATTCTTAAAAATGCAAACTTTTTCCAGAATTCTAAAAATATTGCAAAAATTATTACAAAATCAAAAATTGAAAATTTTTTCAAAATTCCAAAAATTATAATAAAATCAAAAATTAAAAATTTTTCAAAATTCTAAAAATATTCCAAAAACTCTTACAAAATCAAAAATTAAAACTTTTGCCGAAATTCTAAAAATATTGCAAAAATTATTACAAAATCAGAAATACAAACTTTTTCAAAATTCCAAAAATATTTCAAAAACTATAACAAATCTAAAAATTTCCATGTCCAATTTCATTCTAAATTACATTTACGTCATAAAAACAGCTACATTTTTTTTTCCAAAAAATTGGATAAAAAAATAAATGAAATTATTTTTTGACACACTTGACATTATTTTTTGACAAGATTATCTTGTCACATTATCTTTTGTCTAGACTCTGTACAGAGAAAGGCGATACGGTTGATTGATAATACAGAACTAACTGATCAACTTGACTCACTCCAGCACCGAAGAAATGTGGCTGAATTGTCAATCTACTATAAATATAACTAGCGAATTCTCTTCAAATGAAATACAAAATATCCTTCCATCAAGTGCGCAGTACAATCGACGAACAAGAACTTCAGAGTCATCCCACCCATTTGCTGTCAAAATATCTCGATGTAGAACTACGTCCTTCCAGAACGATTACTTCAATAGAGTGGCCAAATTATGGAACTCATGAAGGCGGGCATCGTATTTCCCGATGAATTTGCCCCTCAGACATTTAAAGAAAATGTCAATCGCCATTTAAAAAAATTAGTATATGGTTTAAAATAATTTATTTATTTATTTATTTATTTATTTATTATTACAATACAATATAGGTAAGTATTGTAAAGGTAAGTAAGTATTGTTAAGGTAGGTAAGTATTGTTACAGGTAAGTATTGTCAATACAGGTAAGTATTGTACAGTTGCCTTCCTTTTATTGAAAATATTGTTTTAATTAAATAAATTTTCCTTGCATTTTCCCCATCTCCTTCCTTTCTAGTTGACATGGTATCTTCGGATATTCAAAGAGTCTGAATAATGAATACTTCATATTTAGTGTGCTAAACATGTCTAACTAATTAATAAAAAAAATAAAACACAACCCTCTACCTACATCGATAATGACAACGAGATTTTGTACCGAGTTTTTAAATATCATTTTATTAAATCTGTTTAAATTAGTAAATGTATAAAAATGTATATTATATAAGTTTATAACACAATCTGTTTTTGCCCCAAAAATATCAAATGTTTTCAACCTATATTGTTTTTAAAAAATGTCAAAAATTTATATAATACAAGAAAGGAAGTAAAATCACACATAACTAATTGACAATAGTCTCAGATTAACCTAAAACTTTTTTTAATTCGTCAAGAAAGGTGTGCAGAAGAGAAGTACTTTAAACAACTTCTAGTTTCCGGACTTGGCCCGAAAATGGCCAATTTTTTTATTTTTGGCCAAAAATAAAAAATATTCAATATCTCGGGAGAAAGTTAATGAATTTTCATAAGGGGGGTGTTTTGGGTCGCTGATTATGATTTTAATGTCGGATTTTTCCAGAACACCCTCAAAGCTGCAAAAACTACCCCTTTTTAGGGTATTTTTTGCTATTTTGTGGACGTAAAGCTAAGATTATAAATAAATGCAATTTTCAAGAATATTTAAGAAGAATTTAAGTTTATTTAATTGTATGCCAAAATTGGGTCAAGTGGGCTAATAAAAGGGATTAAAACTACCCCCGAAATAATAAAAAATTAAAAAAATGATATGAAAGTATGTATACTGTCTTGTATTCTCTTTCGTTCCTCTTATTTGTATTAGAAAAATAGAGATAAATGAAAACAAAGAAAATACCAAGCTTAAGACCTTCTTTGAAGGTCTAAAGCTTGGTATTTTCTTTGTTTTCATTTATCTCTATTTTTCTAATACAAATAAGAGGAACGAAAGAGAATACAAGACAGTATACATATATACATTATAGACCAGTTTTATGGTACATATTTTACAAATTTATATCATAAACAACACACTTACACAGATGATATGAAAGTATTTTTCTTACATTTTATATTTTTTAATAAAGTATTAAAAAAATTTTCACTGTAATTTTATTTAGGGGGTGAAAACTACCCCTAAATTGAAAAAAAAAATGAAAAAGAAGTAATTAAATTTTTTTCAAACTTTTCGTTTATATATATTTTTCACCCATAGAGTAAGAGCCCGCGACGGCCAGACCTTCCTTATTTTATAAAAGCTGAAAGTTTCTCTGCGCCTACCCCCTACTCAGGTAGGAACGATTAGCGACATATGAAGTTTGGATCATAGTGGCTTTGGCAGGGAGCAGCTTCCAAAGGGGCCTCCAAAGTATCGTGAAAGTATAAAAGCTCATTTTTTTATATATTCTTCGGGATAGTATTAGAAATCACGTCACCCATTGCCAGACACTTACTATCGTGGAAACCCCCTGCCAGACACCCTTAAACTTTAAAGTTTAAGGGTGTCTGGCAGGTCGTTACCACGATAATAAGTGTCTGGCAATGGGTTACGTGACTTCTAATACTATCCCGAAGAATATATAAAAAAATTAGCTTTTATACTTTCACGATACTTTGAAGGCCCCTTTGGAAGCTGCTCCCTGCCAAAGCCACTATGATCCAAACTTCATATGTCGCTAATCGTTCCTACCTGAGTAGAGAGTATGCGCAGAGAAACTTTCAGCTTTTATAAAATAACGAAGGTCTGGCCGTCGCGGACTCTTAGTCTATTAGTAGTATTTTATTTTTGAAAGTTTTAAGTTGATCTGAGACTATTGTCAATTAGACATTAGTTAATGATTTTACAAAAAAATTTACTTCCTTTCTTGTATTAATATTTTTCTATGCGGTTATGTTTGCTGTTCTATAGAACAATTTTCTGGTTCTAATTCCTGCCATAGCGCTACAAAGGGGAGAAAAGAAAATAAATTTCAAAAATTTATATTGGCTTTCATACAAAACACAACTATTTCTATTTTAGATTAAGAGCCCACGACGGCCAGACCTTCGTTATTTTATAAAAGCTGAAAATTTCTCTGCGCATATCCCCTACTCAGGTAGGAACGATTAGCAACATATCAAGTTTGGATCATGGTGGCTTTGGCAGGGAGCAGGTAACAAAGAGGTCTCCAAAGTTTCGTGAAAGTATATAAGTTAATTTTTATATATATTTTTCGGGATAGTATTTTCCTTTTATAAAATAACGAAGGTCTGGCCGTCGCGGGCTCTTGTTCTATATCGCTTTAACCGATTTAAGTGTATTAATTATATGAAGTGTATATATGAAGTATATTAATTACTAAATAAAGTGTATTAATTATATGGAGTGTATATGATGTGTATTAATTACTATATAAATCAAGCCTAATATAGGTATAGCATTTTTTACCTATGTAGGCAAAACTAAAAGTAAAACTGTCGAAAATTTGCATGGAAAGCTATATGGAAATTTTCGACCATTTTTTAATGTGCTAGCTAAAAAAACATTTTACATATTATATGCTTAATATATTCAATGAACAAATTAAAATTTTTAAACTGTAGTACAATCAGAAATTTCGATTTGCTTAATGAATTGATTGATTTAAAGGTGTAATTATTATAAAATTGAATATACCAAAAAATATAATTTTATGTAATAGATATTTCTATGAATTGGCCAAAAATAAGATCATAAATCATCTAATTTTAATTATAACTTCTAACGAAACTAAATGTTAGAAACATTAAAATGTTTTAGTAAAAGTTTACTGAACTATATAAATAAAGACCGGATGTTTATGCAAATACATATTTTTTCCCTTAGAGATGTTTCGATTATGTTGAGCAGAAATTCGATTCATGATTTTTTAACAAAAATGGTATCATTTTTATTTTACATACAAATGCATATTTTATATTAAAATGTATATTGCCGCATATTATGCAATTTTTAGAAAAAATTTGCTTGCTTTTTCATATTTAGCGTATTTTTTAAAATTTCAAGTACGCGCCAATTATATCTTTTGAAGTGGAACGAAGTTTGTGCTGGTACAATAATGTTGTAACCGGCAAAAGAACAAGTTTACGCAAAAAAACTTAAAATTCTACATCATTTGTAGTTGTAATTCAAAAATTTAAATATGTGTTTTTTTTTTTTAATTGTGATATTTTTTTCAATATTTTATATTTTTTTTTCTCTGTAATTGAATGAATTTGTATCTACTAAAGAATGAATTATACTCAAGTAGTACTGAATAATAATGAAGTTGTGATAATTTTCATTTTTTTATTAAATAAAATGAAATTTTTGAAAACTTAATTTATTTTAGGTTCTTTTAAATAATAAGCATTTTATTGCATTTTTAAGTGCATAATTAAGGCATTTTAAAAGCATATAATACTGCATATTTTAGCCATTTTTAGTGCACAAACATCCGCTCCTTATATATCATGCATTTTCAAATTATATAATTTAAATTAGATGAAAATGCGACTTTATGTTTTTCTGTGAAGGAACTGTTTAAAATATCTCTAGGCCGGCGCCGATATCATGTGATGATTGCTCTTCAAACATTTAAAGAAAATGTCCATCGTCATCTAAAACAATTGATATAGTTATATATGTAGTTGTATCCTAAATCCTTCCATTTCCCCAACCCACTTCCTTTCTAGTTGATATGGTATCTTCGGATATTCAAAGAGTCTAAATAATGAATATTTCATATTTAGTGTGCTAAACATGTCTAACTAATTAATAAAAAAAAACATATTTTATACTTCTGTTCTGCGATTTTTCTCAAATCGGCCGCTTTTGCGTTCGGCATGCTCCGAAAAATGCCGATTGCCTGGGATCTTGTAATTTTTTTTTTTGACTATGGGGGTTGAAAATTTGATTTAGAACACGAGGGTAACCTAGTCCGACAAAAATTTGTCTGCTTTTGTCTAATCCGACAACCCAAACATTCCAAAATGTCAGTTGTCGGACTCGACAATTGCAGACACATTTTGGTCGGACAAGTTTACCCTCTTATTCTAAAACAAATTTCCAACCCCCACAGTTAATAAAAATGTGGTATTTTTCGGAGCTTGCCGAACGCAAAAGAAGCTGATTTGAGAAAAATCGCAGAACAAATGTTTTCGGGCTCTTCAAGGACAAGCACCTCACGAAGTATAAAATATGTGGTAATCATCACATGAAATCGGCGCCGGCCGCCCAGGGACTATAATTGTGCAACAATTATATAACAATTTAAATTGTTTAAGGAATTAATATATTAATAATATATGTATTTATTTATAGTCTTCAATGTATGATACTATAATAACTACAAAAAATAATAAGTTGATATAATTATAAATTACTTAAACGTTTTTTTTTTGAAGCTTTTTAAGTCGGTTTCAGAAATTGTACTCCAGTGGGTAGTTTATTCTGTCAATCCTTTGAATAACAGTTGGAATATCCCAAGCAGGGTTTTCCAGGCTTTAAAATACGGCCAAGCACTGGCCCATTAATGGTAAATATTGCTTGGCTATTGTTATTGGGCCATTACTGAAACCATAATCCGGCCGGTTTATTTAAATTTTTGTACGATGTTTTATACATTTTTTTAATGGCCTACTCATGGTTGCCAGTACTCGTCCATTGATGCAATACTGATCATCATTATTGGTTCATTCCTGCCTGGGCCAACTGTACAACCTTGTATGGGCCATTGCTGTTGTTTTTCTCTGGCCCATGAATGGCAGCCATTTATTATCCGAAGTTATCATCCAGTAAAATTATGTTAATGGCCCAGTCATGGTTGCCAGTGCTCGGTCATTACTGCGTTACTGGTCACCATTAATGGACCATTACTGGACCAGTTGTACAACCTTGAATGGGATATTGGGTTGCTGATTTCAAATAAAGGTTTATTGTTTTGCACTAAATTTGTTTCCAACTAGTCGGACCCCAGTTACTTAACCAATTAATTTTCCAAAAACTCATAACTTATTTGTGTATAGATTTTGTAGAACAAACCAGTGGATTCTCACCCGTTTTTATTAATTTGTGCATTTACAACAATAATGTCCTCAATAATTTTTGTAATGTTACATACAATTTATACTGCCGTATACCGCTATTTATACTGCCGTTTACAAATTTCATTTCAACGAAATATTAATATACGATAAATTCCCACGTAAATCCAAGATAGTGTTTTCGTAAAGTTTTGCTAGATCTTGAGGTTCGTTCACTTAAGTTTATCAACATGTTTTGTCTCTTTCGTCACCATCAAAATGGACATCCATTTTCAAAAATAAATTTCTAACTAGAATTTCACATTAAACCATTGAATATAATTCTGACAATCCCTTTGTCTTTTCAGATAAAAAAATCTAAAGCAAGTAATTGAAATTGTAATTCAATTGTTAAAATAATATATCCATATCGTAGCCCTGTTGTTATTTGAAATTCATTTGAAATTCTTTTGTTATTGTCTTAAACATTTAGGGTTCCATATTCTTTTGTGGCATTATAATGTTAGTTTTATTCTGTTGTTTTTTTATATATTTTATTTATATGTTTAATTCAAATAAAAAGAGTGAGATGTTGTTTTTAGATGAAATTGAAATATTAAAAATGGACGACACCATATTCACTTTTTTTATTACAGATTTTTATTGTTACACTAATTTCTTTATTTTTGGGAAATGCAAAAAGTTTTATTCTTTTTCATGCAAGAAAATATGATTGATTGGTTATTTCTAGGATTATCATTACATATTATTAAAAGTTTTGATGTTTTTTAGAATTTTTTTATATCTTGTTGACACGAGGATAATGTACATTTGTTTATAAGTGTTTTTGCAGATGTAAAATACACGTTGAAATTTATCGAAAAAACAATAATATGAGGGAGACTATAGCTAATCACAAGTCTCTATAATATTGGAGCGTAGAACAATACGCTGCATCTCCTATCTCCTCATTTTGTTATATAGGTATACAAAACAACGCGTTCGTAAATTATTTTTTGATTTCGAAACTCGAAATGACGATTTCTGATTTTCAACAAAAACCTTCCCATTATTTTTCCTCTTTTAGTATAGCAAGAACCACGTTAACACATATTATAAGCATACCATATAAATAATACCAATCATAAAAAGTTGAGTACGAATTTCTGTTTTTGAACATTTTTATAAAAATGATAGAGGATGAAAATCGTGGAGAGAAAAAATACACAATATTGTCCCTTATTTTAGTTATGTATAGTCTTAATAACATCCTTCAATATATGTTTGTATATATATATTCATTTTTTCCCAAAATGGAAAACGAATCAAATACATAATTTTTTTTTATTTTCGGTGATCCGTCAAGTTGTCAGCCTGTATTAAGAGAATTAAGAATGGAATGATTTCATTTTCTTTTTTTTTTTTGAATAAACGCAGATGGAGCAAAACAAGCTATTTTAGATAAAATAGAAAAGTTATGCGTCAAGAATAAACAACGTAAATATTTGAAATTGCCAAGAAAAACGTGTGTTTGCTTAATTGTTAATACTGGTAGAGGGTGTAAGTGTTGATTTCTTAATGGTTTGTTGAAAAATTTTTGGCATTCTTCAATTGAAATTAAGTTGCCAGTTTCAAATAAATTTAAAACTAAACTTACAAATGGTATTACATTGAAAATACCCATGCTGTTTAATAAATTAACAACTTCCCTTTTACATTATCAAATTTATATCGTTGACAATTTTAACATTCTATAACTTGTTATGTTTTTTATGTAAATATTTGTAATTCAAACGTTAATTTATTTTCATAATTGAATTTTTGTATATAGAAACAAACTTTTTTGAGAAGTAAATTTGATATGAACATAATTTTACGCCAACATGATGGAAGTTAGAAGGAGTATAATTTTTATGATTAAAGAAAGCATACAACAGGGTGAATAAGATCATGATGATATACAAAAGTAGCTACTATTTTTGTATATATAATTGAGATGTGTGGATGACTGAATAACTAAAATTATATTAAATTTTTCTTCGATATGGTATCTGTAAACATTGAAAATCTCTAAAAAGTTTTTAAAAGGTTTTATAAATAAATGCAACTCTGTGATAGCCCAAGTAGGTTTTGCCAGACATTGACATACGGCCAAGCACTGGTCCATTAATGGTTAACAGTACTTGGCTATTGTTACTGGGCCAATACTAGAACCAATAATCGGCCGATCAATGGTTTACAGAAAATAGCCAGTATATTTTTACCTTTGAATGGCCAAGCACTGGCCCATGAATGGTAAATATTACTTGGCTATTGTTATTGGGCCAGTACTGTAGCCATGAATTTGCCGATCTGTCATTTTTTTTAAATTTCACTAGAGTATTATCCCTTTTAGAAATATATAGTTTGAAAAATTTCACATATAGTTTAGTTATCGCCTTGTCGGTTGAAAGACTATGGTAATAAAGAAAAGGTTGGTATATGTTTTATTTTATTTTCATTTCTATTTTATTTTAATTATTTTGTAAATAATTTATTTAAATTTATGTATAAAAAATATTATTTTATATTTTTTTTAATGGCGGAGTACTGGCGGAGTCAGGGCGGTGTTTGCCATTACTCAGCCATTCTTGCAACTGAACCAGTTGTATGGGGAGTTTTGAATTTTTTCCGTCATTTTTATTTTATTTTAAATTAGTTTGTATTTAATTTATTTAAATTTACATATGATAATAATGTATATTTTTTTTATCGGCCCAGTCATGGTTGCCAGTATTTGGCCCAAGAATGGCAACCATTTATTGTCCGAAATTATCATCCAGTAAAATTATGTTAATGGCCCAGTCGTGGTTGCCAGTACTCGCCCATTGCTGCATTACTGGCTGCCAGTAATGGACCATTACTGGACCAGTTGTACAACCTTGTATGGGAGTCTACTGAATTGGTTGACCCAATACTCTGACTTTGGTATAGTTGGATAATTTTTATAAAAGTTTATACTATACTAGCAGACACGGTGAACTTCGTACCACCTATAATTTATTTGTAGAAAAGTTTTGAGCAGCGATTGTCAATCCTAATCGACATTCTACCTCCAATTCGTTCAGATTAATAATAGTGGCTGCATAGTTTGGTTGGAATTTTATTTGGCTATTAAACGAAACCATTATTTATTATTATATACATTTATTATTAAACAGGAATAAAATTTTTGTTAATATTATCTTAATACGATATGCTGAACAGTATTTTTTGCTAATACCTGAGTGGAATACACGAACAAACTTGAAGGTTTTCTAACCTTCAAACACGCAACATATAATTGATTATGCGAAAAGCACGGGGTTTCTAGACCCAGCTCACAAATTCATATTGTTTGACTTTGTTACTTATTAATAGTCATTATAAATACCAATTGAATTGGAAAGTATAAACGTTTAAATAGGATGCTAGTCTAAGGGGATCATTGGCAAAATTACAATTAAAATAACAATTTCACCTTGAAACTTGCCAGAGACAACAGAGAAAATCGGTTTGAATGATATTTCATTGCCAGGCAATAACTGTTGTATTTTAAAATTGATTGCGTCGACATCTATAGTTTTTGCGGCCCAAATAGCTCGATCACGTAGCCACGCATGATTAATGTAATTAGCTTGTAAATTTGGAAATATATACTTTCAAAAATGCAAAACTTTTACAAATCATGCTGCAATATATTAGCATATATATATACCAAGTTTCGTCAAAATCCATTATCAGAAACTGATGTATAATTGAAGTTTCAAATAAACAGATCCTCAAGAGGCCCCTCACGTTATTTTCCAATATCGCCCAGAAACTAATCAGTCTTTTGTCCTTCCAATCTCCATTCAATTCGATTATCAGGTACAAATGTTATAGATCTTTAAAAAACCGGAGTTCTGGAGACCCCCATGCCCAACCCTTTGTCCAATGTATTCAAAAGCTTATAAAATCGTTTTTAAATCTTTTGTTTTAACTTACATCACCTTTTTATGAAAATCGATTTAAAACTGAAGACTATAGTAGGGATAAACCCTTTAAAAAAATTTAAAAAAAAAACTTTTTAACCAGAAGTGACAAATCCAAAGTGGGTACGCAAAAATATTGAAAACATTACTAAAACCTTATATATCAAGTATCAATAAGATTGAAAGACAGGATTAGAAGTTATTGAAGTTTTAAATTTACAGGTGTTCGGGAGACCCCTCGCCATTTTGTCCAATTTTATCCAATTATAGATATGAATCATTCTTAGATCAACCTTTATTGCACACACAGTTTTTCAAAAAAATCAATCAAGCCGTTTAGGAGGAGTTTAGTCACAAACAACCGAACAGAGGAAATATATATATAAATACTAGTTACTATTTATACTGTTTCTTTTATAGAACTATTTTTTTTCAAGTTGTATTCACACTTTGGTTTCAACTGTAACAACGGTTGCACTGAACTCTTTTGTTCATAAAAAATTAGTATTGCAAATTATATTTCCTGTTACGCAAGTGAAACTATGACCACTTTAAATGGTGGTAGATTTCAAGAATTAACTGACTTCAATTCTTCAATCCAAAAAGCTTTAAATAAAAGTCTAAAAAATCAACGCTTCAGAGCACAATCGCCTCACCTTCTCACCTGTACTAATTTACAATTTATTCAATTTGCTGGTCGAATTTCACTTGAAGACACTATGAAATTATCATGAAAACTAGCAAAACACTAAAATTTGTCACCAACCAAAATAAATCAAAATAAAATTTTCTAAACATAAAATTCATGTGACTTTAAACACTAAAATTTCCCAGGATTGTTTTGTAATTATTTTTACAACATCATTTATTTGGTTAACTAAAATTTTCCCATTTGATTGATAGTCTGCAACCATCCACCTCATCATCCCCAACCGTTTGTTAATTATGTAATTCGCACTGGTTTAATGTTAAAGATTAGATTTTTCCATATTTTTCAAGTGAAAAGTAAATATTTGAATGTTGATATAATAAAAACATGAAACTTGTAATTAATGTTACTTAGATTTTCTCACGACGCGACGGTTAATGAACATAAAAATAATGATTACAATTGTGCAAGTAAGTGTTAGCTGTGGGAAAATAATTAAAAAAATTTAGGATTTTTGTGATTGGTTATTAAAATATTTTTGTATTTATTTGCTAGAATATATTTAACTTTACATATCAGATAAGATTTCATAGTAAAAATTTAATGCACTAGTTGGTGCGACGTTTGACTTTAAACAACCGTAAACCGCATTCAATCTAAATTTTCTCAACAAATTGTATGGCAAATTTTTTTGCACATTTTCGCGAAATTTGTTAAATTATCAAATGGTTTGTGATATTAAAATTTATATATAACAATTTATGAATAACGAATATTTTATTATAAATCTAAGGTTCACTAAGGTCCAAATTACCATCAATAAATGAACTTTATTCATGTTTTATTCGAGCTTACTAAATTTTCTAAAATTTATAATTTTTTCATTCGTTTAATACTTAACTTCACGATCCACTACTAACGATTATACGAAATAAACGGTCTTCGGAATACTAACATGTTTGTGGTCGAATTTAACATTGATAATTTAATTTAATCAATTATTGTTTATAACAGTAATCAACCCAGCTCGCACCGAGTGCACTTCCTGACAATCAATGTTGACTTACTATTGATTAATTGAAAAATGGGTGGGTTACTTGTTGTAAAAGTTTTGCTTTAACCGCTTTGACACGAATGAGATTCGATCATTGATCCGCCAAGGTCAAGTTCAGTATCCTATAGTCGTTAGATCAATATATGGTTGAGAAGAAATATCGATTTATATTTTATTATTTCATGTTATTATTATTAAAGATTTAACAATTTATTGTTTTATTTAGTATAAAAAGGGAAAATATAATGCAGGTTTTGTACATGGTACCGGTTCCTTTTAAACAGCATTAGCATCGTCAAAATAATTGTATTAAATAAACAAAAATAAGTTTTTTTAATAAAGTTATAAATGTGTTACGGTATCATAAGTTCAAAGCATTGTTTCTCCTTTTCTTAATAATTAATCAAGAGTTTTTATGAAACTGTTTTACCACATGAGTTGATTCGCCAGTGTTATCAACTGTAAAAACAGTTACGTTTAACGCTTGTGCAACATTCCAACTCCAAAAATGAGATAGGTCTTGTTCTTCTGCCGCCATTTTAAATTAAAGCAATTATGAAATATTTTATAAAACTTAAAACAATAAAAACGAAACACAATATTTCCTCCTTCATTTAGTTCAAAGAAAACAATCAATTTTAGTAGAGAATATTCCAAACAACAGCAAGAGTTTTCAAATTCATGATGTTTGTCAAAAATTCCATGACATATGACATTGAAATCTACAACTTTATTTTATTTTAAAAATTTTGATCCATTATTGAAAGATAAACTAAATAACAATAATAATATAAATATGTAATAATAAATACAGAAACATCTTATTCGTTAACGAAAAAAAAATTCACCTTTTGAACTTGCCTTTCTAACTTATTTATTACAATAAAATATTATTTTTATTATTATTTGATATTTAAACACGTTTTTGATAAAATTAAAATATCAGTAACCAGCCACTTGATTTCAATTTTCAATGTTTTCTTTTTATTTTACTTAATTTGTAATAGGTAAATTTACGTAGTACATACATACAAATGATGAATAAGAAGAATTTTATTTGATTAAGATTAAGATATAATTTATTTTTTGTATTATTATAATTTGTTTTTTTTTATTTTTATTGGAATTGACATGTTCTGAGGTTTGTCCAAGAATTATGAATATCTGAATTTAAATGGATAAGTAAGTTTACTTTTAATTCTGATAATACCCGTAAGGTTTAGCTTTTTTTATTGAATTGAGATTAAATAGTTTATGAAATTATTATTTTTATGATATGTATTGTTAAATAATATGTGTACTATAGTTACAGATATACGACAAAAATATTTGAATTCGTTAAAAAACAATAAAACTTAGTTGCAGTCAGAAAAAGAAAATTGTTTTAGACACAATGGAAACGGAAATTTCGTGTTGATTTATTAGCATCTCTTTTCCATGCTGTGTTTGCAACGGTTATTAAATACAACGTTAGTTTTAATAAATAATTCAAAATGGAAATAATTTAAATATTTACAGTTTTTAAATGGAGTAGTATAATGCATGTAGTGTTTCGGTAAAAAAGAATGAAAATATGTACAATGTTATCGACCTAATTTACTGTTCTTACATAACAGAAAAAGGTGGTTTCTTAAAGCTAAGATTACAAGGTTTTTAATTTTTGTATAATGGCAAGGGTTCAATGTTTCTATCATTTTGAAACTTAATTTGAGCTGTACGGAAAATTCAATTTATCTTCGAAGAAGAAACAGAATGATTTTTCCTACATTTTATTCAATTTCAATACCTCGGCGACAAATAGTAGTTTATGTAACCAGTACGCTAAATATGGTTTTAGCGGACGAATCGTAATGTTTCCGGACGAGGCATTAGCCGAGTCTGTAATATGAAGATGAGTCTGCTAAAGCCATTTGCGTACGTGTTGCATACAACATTTTTTTGTATTAGCTCTTAGGATTTTTTTTCTAATTTATTGCTTAATTTGTATTCTTGCGTACCTAAAAATTTGATTTTTGAACAAAACTTATCAAAGCAATTGTGATTATAATTTGAAAATATTTATAATATAAAATGAAAACAAATTTTGAATCCGCTAAAGTGTTGTCATAACGACTTTAAGTACTAGGCCGCTAAAATACAATTTTGCGAACTCTAACCAGTTCTAAAAGTAATCATTTTTTGGAGCTAATACTAAAAAATATTTTAAATTAAATCTAAGAGACATTAAAGAAATAAGAACTCAGTGAAATATAAGTGTATTTTGTAGTTTTTTTTTTTAAATATTTTTTTTCCCGCATGGATCAGTTTTTATTGATTTGCAATTTTTGATCTACGAGTGTGACAAATCCGTCAAACAATTGGCATACGAGTTAACTTGAGATATCACATACCATTAGCAATACTCTATTCAACGACCGTAGCATCCTCAATATCAGCTGTGGAATATTCCAATTGATGATGGCACGCTATTGCTTGCTCGAAAAAAACCGCCTACATGTAACTCTATCATCTGGGCTTTAATCATTGAGGTAGCAAGTGTGTCCCATGATCAAGAAATATGCCAACAGGCTGGATTATTGGCGACTCCAGTTTAGGTTTGTTCCTGTAAAAGTTTTAAACAAATGTATTTGCTGTTGACGATTTTATTTTTATTTCCTATATCCAATCATGAAACATTGGCATATTATACCATATTTTATACTGTTATCATGACTCTATAACGTCCCTCGTTGACAACTATATATTATAGATATTTCAAATAATTTTTAGACTAACTGGGTAGCGAAATCCGAAATTCGACGTCTACGCTGTGCTGTCTGGGTAATTCTGACAGAATAAGGGTGGTAGAAGCTGCTTAGTGAATGACGCTGCATCATGGCAACTTGGTGCCTTAAAATCAATGTGACCCAAGCTCGCTATATAAACGTGTAAAAAGGTTGTTTCTGGTGACCTTAAGATGCAGAACTGACCCATTCACGACAATTCGGGTTGCGCCTAAAGTTAAAACCCTAACCTCCGAAAAAAACTAATTTGGTAAATTTGGTAATCAAAAAGAGAATATCAGACCCGGACACAAAAACAGAATTTTACCTAAACGTGAAAAAAGACCAGACTACCGAATCGGAACGTAGAACATGCGCAGCCTTGGCGTTCCTGATGCTCTTATAAATTTAGAAACAGAGGCTGAGAAGTATTGGATGGATATCATAGCTCTGCAAGAATAATTTCTTATTCTATACTATACTATAGACAGCCGATAATCGGAAAACAAGATTTGGATAGTCACTCTCTATACTGTAGTGGTCATCCTTCTCGAAGAGAATTTGGAACTGGCTTTCTTTTTGGTGCACGCATACAAGAAGCCGTGATGAAATTCATTCCGAGGAGGATCGCGAGTACGCGGTACATACAACAATATTTCTCATATTGCCGTGCATGCACCTACTGAAGCTAAGACCGTCGACGAGAAGGATACTTTCTACATAGCACTGGAAGAGGTTATGAAACAAACACCAGCACGCGACTTTATCATGGTTCTTGGCGACTTTAATGGGCAGGTTGGAAGAGATATTTCTTATGGAAGTGTAGTGGGTTCCAGTAGCCTGTATTGGAATTCGAATGATCAAGGTGAAAGAATGACTGAGTTTGCATTATCAAATAATTTGAGAATTGCCAGTACTTTCTTTCCGCATCGATCGATTCAGAAGCAGACTTGGGTCTCACCGAATGGAAACCGAAATCAAATTGATCAAGAACTTGTTACAGCCCGTTGCATTTCTAGTCTTCTGGATGTGCGATCCTTTAGAGGTGCATACATTGGAAGTGACCATTTCCTTGTATGTGCTAAAATAAGGTTCTATTTTCCACATTCAGGCATTCCAAAATTCAATCAACGGAAACGTTTTAGCATCTCATCACTAAAGAATGCTGAAAAAGAAGAGAAAAATAGAAGCCATATTGCCAAAACATTGGAGAAATCAAGAGCCATTACTGGAGATGTCGATAGGTCATGGTATTTGCTCAAAGATGCTGTTTTAAGCGCTGCTGAGGGAATACTTGGACGACCACAAAACCACTCCCAGAAGCCATGGATGGATCAAACATGCCTTGATGCTATTCAATACAAAAGAGATTGCTATCTGAAGTGTTTACAAGGACGCAACACCAGGTCCACGAAGGACAACTATAAAATGGCAAGACAAACCGTTACAGAGCTATGTAGACGAACGAAGAGAGCATGGCGGAAGAGACAGTGTGAGAAGATTGAAAGCTTCAATAAAGAACATCAATCGCACAACTTCTTTCAACAGGTTAAAACCTTAAAGAAGGGCCCTCAAACTAGATCGACTGCTATTCAAAACGAAGATGGGGAGCTACCTTAAAAATATTTTAGATACTTTGGCCGCTTATTTTGAGAATCTTCTCAACTTAAGTGACCAGCAACTTGACCAGCAAGAATTCGAAGCGACGCTGTCAAAGTTAAAATGCAATAAAGCACCTGGTATCGACGATATAACATCCGAAATGATTGTACATGGTGGTGAAACTCTATCCTTAAGATTGTTTGAATTGATTCAAATGATCTGGAGGACTGAAACCATGCCACAGGACTGGAACTCAGCTATGTTGATAGCAATCCATAAAAAAGGTAATTGCCTACAATGTGCAAATTACAAAGGAATCGCTCTCCTCTGCACAGCATATAAGATCTTTTCATACATTTTGCTAGCCAAAATCAATCGTTTTGCTGAACAACTATTTGGAGAATATCAGTGTGGCTTCCGGCAAGGCCGAGGTATCACCGATGCACTTTTCTCGATAAGGATGATTTTGGAAAAGTGTCAAGAGTTCAACATACCTGTGCACCAACTCTTCATCGATTTCAGGCAGGCCTACGACTCTCTCGAATGATAGACTCTATGGTCTGCTCTGGTGTCGATGGGAATTCCGGGTTAACTGGTATTACTATGCAAAATGACAGTACAGAACTCTCAATGCTGTGTACGAGTATAGAGAACGATATCTCAAGGTTTTTTAAGGTCGACTCCGGGTGATGCTAAGACAAGGTGATGCTATCTCTACTATACTCTTTAATCTAGCCTTGGAATATGTGTGCCATCAAAAGAAACTACCGACTAACAACAATATCTTGTCAATAAACTCAGTACAGATGATCGCGTACGCTGATGATGTTGTCATCCTCGGCCGAAGTGAAGCTGTTATTAGTGAGACTTTCAAGTTGCTTGAGAGTGGTGCTAGAAAAATTGGTTTTCAAATTAACTACGATAAAACCAAACATATGAAGTTTCAAGAGAGGCTGAAAAAAAAGATTTGATGTGCGGCGATGAACGAGTTGACGGAGTCAAAAAAAAGTTTAAAAAAATAATTTAATTTAAAAAAATAAGTATTTTCAACAGAAAACACGTATTAATTTAACAGAAATTTATGTGAGTTTTCAGCCACCTTAGCACTTTGTTATTAGAACATTTTTTGCTATTTTAAATATACATAAATTTACAAACTCATTTCTGTACAAAACGACATAGTTTTTTGTAAACAAAATATAATATTTTCCTATAACAACATAGCCGATTTTTAAAGATAAGTTAGTTTAACAAACATATATCGTCGCTTTAATAATGAAACAACGTATGCTATTTATACGTTGTTTTTATATAATAGGTGCGCTGCATTCCCCATAAGGGTATCTTTGAATTGGTGTTTTTACATTTTCGAATTATTTTATGACTGGGGGTAAAAATTAATAAATTATAAATTAACGTCCATGCAAATGCATGCGCACATCAAACTTTAAACTCAAATATCTCGAAACTATACTTTTGCGTATACGCCATTTCATTATTAAAGCGACGATATGTACTTTTACATAGCTTTTTTATAAAACGACATAGTTTTTAGTAAAAAAAAAATAATATTTTGTTATACCAACATAGCCAATTATAAAGATTTAATTAGCATAACAAAGGTATATGTACTTTTAACATAATTTTGTAAAACTTTTATTTCACTATGTAACTTTGCTAAGTGAAAACAATAGAATTATTTGTTATTTATACATACTAATGAAGTGACTGCCATAATTAAAATAACTATATATTTTATAGAACCTTGGTTAAAATTAACAATTTTGGACCTTTGAACTCCTTCTAAAATTGGGAATAAAAACACTTTTTCAATGTACTCAAAATAAATTTATTTAATAACAATGATTTTATTAATACTTATATATATATAATAGAAAATTGTATTTTAATTACACAACTTAATTATATAAATTAAATTATTGTATTATTAGTAAAGTCACCTTAATGTATATATTTATGTTAAATGAACATTTTTATTATGTATATAAGTGTTATTTATAATGTATTATAATTTATTTATTTATTAAAATTTATTTATCATTATAATTTATTTATGTATTTATTTATTAATTATTCGCTATAATTTATTTTGTTTATTATAAATGCTTATAAAACGATTGTTTAATATAAAAATATTATCCCGAGAAGAATTGTAATTAACATTTAAAATGGAGGTATATAGTTTTAATAAATGTATTTGTTTTATTAAAATTTGCATTTCGACTATAATAACTTCAGCTAATACAAATCAAAAAAATTAAATAATGTTTAAAATTCGAATAGATTATAGAAGTTGATTATTTTAAATCTAAAATTTAATAAAAGAAAACATATCATATACGATGGATAAAACAGATTTAAGATAACTAAGATTCCTTAAACTATTTAATGAAACTGTCGGTTATGGATAATGTAGATGGTGTTACTACAGATTGTTGTTCTTTTAAAATATTTCTTGAAATGGGTACATAAAATTTTTATTTATGGTATTCGAATATGTTGCGTTGTCGTTGCCAAATTAAAATCAATTTGAGCAAATTAATTCTGTAAACAAAATTGAGTATATTTAATTCAGAAAATAGTTCGAGTTTTAACTTTAATTTATTTTAAATTTTTATATAAAGCTATATTTTTCAAAGTTAAAACTCAGATTATAATCTCAGATTATATGAGTGTATAAACTCAGATTAATTTAGTTCAGTTAACAAAACCGTAAAAATTTTTTAGCAAGCGGAAAACATTTAAATTTAACTCACCGATTCTTTATTCTTCTCCTCTCCTGAAATTTATATATGTAATGCTCGAATTGCATCTTTTCCCAGTATTTGTTACCCGTATAAACTTTACTTATATCATCTTGTGTTATAATACTAATAAGTTTTCTGCGAATAGAAATCGAGCTATCAGGATTTCAAAAATAATAATATATAATATTAATTTAAATTTAATATGTAATATAAATATAATTAAAGATAAGTAAATGCTTCATAAAAAGATTGAATTGCTTACCTGTTAAATTTTTAAATAATTTAATGTTGTATATCATCCTTTACTTTAGCAATCTATAAAGTGTTTTTTTAGTTGCAAGAGATGTTTTTTTCATATCCAAGCACAAAAAAAACACGTTTCAAATGGAATTAATTTTAAATGCAATCCTTAAATGAATTTTGACATTTCACAAAATGTTCTCTTATTTTAAAATAGCACTACATACTTATAACAATTCTTTCAATTTAATTAACATAGTGCTCCGTTACTTCAACTTAGCCTCGTAAACTCAATTTCTCTTAACATAGCGCTCTGTTATTATAATATATGCTTTACAGAGTATATGTTAAATATTTTTACCATTTTTAATAAAAATAAACTTCCGCTATGTTAAAATAACTGGAGCCATGCAATTTTAACAAAATCAATGTTTGTTTACAAAATGTATTTGCTTAGGCAAAATAACGAAGCTATTTTTGTATTAATAACATAATTGAAAAAAAATAGCAAAGTCAATTTTATTGAAACGTAACATAAACTATGTTATTTTAACAAAAATATTTTAATAAAACCAATTTGGTTAATATTACGTAGCTTTTTTTCTCAGTGAATCTTTTAAATATTTGGGATGCTTGATTCATTATAAAATCTTGAATCGCTGCAGGTAATCGAACTTTCTACTCAATTAAGCCTCTCCTTGGATCACCATATGTGAAACACTAACTAACACCAAACTCAAGTTATACAAGACGTTGATTAGACCGGTTGTGATGTATGGGTCACAAACGTGGACACTTACACAACATGACGAATCACATTTATCTGTGTTTGAGCATAAGATCCTACGAAATTCCACTTAAGACAGACGATGGAGAGTACAGAACACGATATAACTTTGAGATCAATGTCTCTGATCTCAAAGTTATATCGCGTTCTGTACTCTCCCTTTGAGGGTCCAGATATGATAGGTTGTATCCGTTCCAACAGAATTGCTTGGTTTGGGCATGTTCTACGAGCCGATTCACAGTCTGAAATGATTAAAAAAAAATGTACCGTAGAGTGCCAAGTAATGAACCATGGCATACTATATGGAATTTGAAGAAAATTTGATTTATTTTAAATACTTTAATAGTATACCATGGTGCATTATTGGAAAACTTTTTCCAAATAGTATTCTATAGTGGTATACTAATTCGAAACACTAGTGTAAATTTTCTAACAAATGGTTTAATAAAAAATATAAAACATTATACCTTTCTATTATACATTTCGTAAATGTATATAAATAATAAAATTCAAAAAATAATATAAAATAATAAAAATTAATATGTACTTAAGAACTCATAAATAGCAAAAAATTCCCCTATTTAAATTTAAGTACAAACCGAATCTGTTTCGTTATATGGTATGAATGTTTTCCTCATCTAATGGACGGAGAATAAGATTCCTCAAATAAACTGGGCACTTCATGTTCTTTCCATTATATATAATGCGCGTTAATTTTGAATTCAATTTTTCAATAGTAATTGCGTTTTTCTAGTTTGAAATTCACAGCATTCTAATCTTTTTAAATTATGTCACATGCCAACGTTTTTTCGCCTTACCAACTAACGCCACAATGGATTGGTATTATGGCCGCTGATGAAAGCCTTTTTTTGAATATTTTAATTCGATATTTTTCATGCCGTTCATAACATTCACTGCGTTAAATGAACGTTCAAATGAATGACTAACTGCTACATCTAATGGTTGTAAAAAAGTTGTTAATTGCTGGGGAATGAACACAACCTCAGTTTTGCATTGTTTTTTTAGATTCTTTAGAACTTCCACTTTTTTGTGAACTGTGAATCCATAAATAAAACGGATTATTAGTATTGATTATTATTTTTAACCATATAAAAATACTGAACGAGAACACGAGTAGCTATATGCGTATCACTATAAATCACGTATCACAAAAACTATACTTGTACCTATGACTGAATAGCAAACTTTTACACAAAATATGGGAAACGGTTTATCATATGTTTACACTATATAAATTTGTGAAAAAGTAAAACAATTGTTTCTCTTACTCAAAACAAATTATATTTTTCCTTTATCAGTTTTTGAAATAATGTTTTATCTGTAATAATATACCATGGTATATTGTTTGGAAATTAGATACCACTGGTTTTTTATTTGGGGAGGTACATTATTCGGCGCTCTAGAGTACGTTAGTACCCCAGGGAGGGGGCGATCCAGAGGTAGACCACGACTGCAATGGGAGACGGACCTAATAAACGACCTTAAAAAATCGGCTGCCATTGTAATTATGTCACTATTGCGAGTGACCGTGGTGCATATTCGAAGCTGATTAGCTTGGCATCGCTCCTACATGGAGCATGAACGCCACAAAAAAAAAATTATACATATTTGCTGCACAAAATGTGTAAGAAATGAACGATAAGTTTTTTTATTATAATATATTTTTAATATTTGGCACCGTTGTTACAACTAAAGAAACTATAAAAGAAACTATAAATAATTAAATTTTCTAATTTTCAGCATCTATTACTATTTTAAATACTGTGAACAATGCGTTTCTGAATAGCATGAATAACATAACTCAAACTGTGGCATAAGTGAACCTGTAACCGTCTAAAACATCGTTAAAGTCTTAATACCTTTCATGAGACAGATGTACAAAAAGTGTATGATCATCTCAACAGTGGCAAAATAATTGACTGTAAGCATGCGGTCTCGGTAGGACTGATAGGAGTAGGAGCTTCGTCCACCCTATCCTTTACAATTAATTCATTTAGCAAAAAACAATTTGTAGCAATTTCTAATCGATAAAAAACAAGATGGCAAACGTCATCAATCTAATTAATACCAGTTAAACTCTCTGCATCGTATATAGAATCTTAGCACGCTAAAACTTCTATCGCAACTAAATAAACAAATAACAAATAACTAAAACCTTCAACGTAGCAAATTTCATAACTCAACAAGTTGTGTAAAAAACAAATCCATAAATCTCAATTAATCCTTTTTCCGAAAAAAAAAATTAATTTTATCAATATTGTAAATTCATATATACAATATGTATACAATAATTCCCAAAACTAGTTACAACACTAATTATTAATTTTTAAATGATTTATTGTCTATCAATAATTTTTATTATCTTAACACGATTTATTAATTTTACAATTTATCAGAAAAAAATAAAATTAATTTACAAAAAAAAAATACTCTAAACTCACGTGACAATTAATCAAAATACGTTTTTATTATCACGAAATTGTGGTCACACTTCAAAATTCACTTGTAATTTGTTTTTAGCTATTGAAGTGTTTATTAATACACTTTTTAAATATATCATGATTGAAAGATTTGTTTTATTTTATTTTTGTGCTTAGGATTAATTAGTATGTTGAAGTAATTGAGAAACGGGAACAATCGTTATTAGCAAGCTATAGATAAAAATAATTTCACGTGACCGTTTCAATGATTGATAAGTTACTATATAAACAATTATTTAAAGATATGCGATGAACCTTTGAATTGTTTAGCAGTCAGTTGCAATTTATTGGAATTTTGTTATAAAGTTTCTAATCTATATAAATAACTCATATCAGCTAAGGTGTAAGAAGGTGTGATTCAGAATATATTTTCCAGTGTTTTGTTTCTAATACAAATACGTAGTATTACTAATTTTTTAAATGTACTTTGGTCTTAAATCTAATCATTATATTTACCCACATTTTTATTGTTACCTATAAATCTATGAAAAAATTGTTGTTCAAATGACAAAATTGCATCAGCAATTTATTATTTTTTTTTTGTGGCGTTCTTTGTGCCCGCCTCCTAGTGTAGTCATGGTTTTCCTTGCAGTCGTCTACTTCCTGGACTACTTATATGTACATGTTTTAATCATTCCAGACAGTGAATCGTTTCGAAGCCAAGCAATTCTTTATTGATGGAACGAATACGACCTTATAAATATCATGGTCCTCAAGAAGGTCTCTGATATCAAAGTTATATCGGGTTCTTACGCTCCATCTTAAGTAGAGCAAAATGTAGCGTATAGGATCTTACGCTGAAATACAGATAAATGCGATTCATCATTTTGTGTAAGGGTTCACGTTGGTATACATCACCACCGGTCTACTCAATGTCTTGTATAGCTTGAGTTTGGTGTTAGTTGTCACATACGGTGATCCAAGAAGAGGTTTTATAGGAGTAGAAAGGTCGATTACATGCAACGATTCGAGCTTTTATTTCTGTAAGTATGCAGTTGTTTGAGTGTAGCATCTGAAAACATTCATATGTTTGGTTTTATCGTAGTTAATTTGCAGACCAATTTCTCTATAACACCACTCTCAAGTTACTTGAAAGTCTCACTCATACCGGGTTCACTCGGCCGAGGATGACAACATCATCTGCGTAAGCGATCAACTGTACAAAGTTTATTAACAAGATATTGTTGTTATAGGTGAAAAACATGTGAAATCAGCCAAAAACCAGCAATTTTGGAAAGGAGGTTTTGATTTTGTATATTTAGGTATTGGAATTCGTTGACATCAATTTTCTGTGTTTTATCTTTTTTTTTAACCCTGTCTTTAGATACAGGGTGATGAAAAATCAAGAAATTGCTCGACCCTGGTGTCTTGAAATTGCTCTACAGTCAAAACTACTGATCCGATTTTAATGTTATATAGCTCAAAATGTAGGATCAGATCTAATCAAAATAGTAATTTCCAAGTTGTATGGCATTGAACATTTTCTTTTAGAAAAATTACGGGAAAAAATTCAAAATCGATTTTCCAGAAATACGTATTTTTAAAGTTTTTGATTTTTTAGCATATGTAAGATAAATATGTTACTAACATTTTATAAAATTTTTAGGAGGGGAAAATTTTTTGTTTTTTTTTATTAATTTTATTGCAACACGCCTCAAAATTTTTCATCATAAGAAAAAGTGGAGTTAAAAAAATGAACAATTTTTTTTAGATATGCAATATGTTTTTATAATAAATTTTTAATTTTAACTCAAAATAAATATTTTACAAATTTTTTACCATTTATTTAATTTTACATTACTAAATTCATTAGAGTTAAAATAACGTCTAGCTAAGACCATTTGTAGGAATATATGAGTGATATCCTCGTGTTGCAGGAATTTTTTTTAAATTGGCGTGTCTATCAGTTATTTGATTTCGTTTTTCAATGTAACCTGCCTCCGTTACATAGCAAAAATGCATTTTATCTTGAAAAGTGCCTGGAGCAGGTGCCCAGTTATAAAACTAAAGATGTGTTGATATAACTTTCTCGTATTCTTCTTAAGACTCACTCTAGCTGCTTTCCTTTTAACTGTTCCTCCAATTCCATCACAAGGTCTTTTACCGTGTGATGTTGCATGAAAATGCCACTGACATGCTATTTTGTAGTCGAATTTAATCAATGGGTTTCAACCAACCGATGTGATTTGGTCACATATACAAAATCAGTTGAAGAAATTTTACAATTCTTTAAGAAGAACCTAACGAAGATTAGATCTGCTCAACACCTACATTTTGAGCTATATAACATTAAAATCGGATCAGTAGTGTTGACTGTAGATCCATTTCAAGACACCAGCGTCGGGCAATTTCTTGCTTTTTCATCACCCTGTATCTAAAGACAGGGTTAAAATAAAAAAAAATAACAACGCAGAAAATTTTTTTTATTGATGTCAAAGAACTCCAATACCTAAATATACAAAATTAAAACCTCATTTCCAAAATTGCTGGTTTTTGGCTGATTTCACGTGTTTCTTGTCTATATTGAATATTCTGTTTCTTTTGACGTCAAAGCAAGGCTATTCCAAGGTAAATTAAAGAGTATAGGAGCTCTTAGTCCGGAGTCGATGTTCAAAAACTTTGATATTTCATTCTCTTATACTTGCATCCAGCATTCAGAGTTCTGTAGTGCAGGTATTGATGCCAGTTTACCAGAGATTTCCATTAACATTAGAGCAGACTATAGACTCTTGTCCGAGAGACTCTTATAGGCCTGCCTAAAATCTACAAAATGTTGGGTTTGTTGAACTCTCGATACTTTTTCAAAATTGGCATTACCGGAAACCACAGTGATATTCTTTAAACAGTTATTCAGGAAAAGGATTGATTTTGGAGAGTAAGTGTTATATCGTCGATTTTAATTTTGACAGCGTCGCTGTTCGTCGTCTTTTGTGCGTTCGTCTACATATATCGTATTCAGGGAAAGGATTGATTTTGGCAACCGCTGGTGTTATATCGTTGATGCCAGGTGCTTTATTAGGTTTTAATTTGACAGCGCCGCTGTCCGTCGTCTTTTGTGCGTTTGTCTACATATACCTTAAAAGCACGTGTAAGTTTTGCTCGTCGCACGACTGGCTGCTGGTCACTTAAGTTAAAAAGATTCTCAAAGTAAATGGCCAGTAAGTGGCCCAAGTATCTACAATATTGTTTAGGTTTACTTGTAGCTCCTCATCTTCTATTTGAATAGCTTTCGATCTAGTTTGGATGCCTTTTTTAAGGTTTTAACCTGTTGAAAAAAGTTGCGGTATTGATGTGCCTTGTTGAAGAATTCAATCTTCTCACACAGTCAGTTCAATCTCCGTCTACATTACTTTATAACGCCTTGTCTTGCCATGTTTATAGTTCTCCTTCGTGGACCTGCCTTTGAAGACATTTCAAATAGCAATCTCTTTTGTTTTTACTATAGAGTCAAGACATGCTTGATCCATCTAGGGTTTCTGAGAGTTATTTTCTGGTTGTCTAAGTACTCCCTCAGCAGCGCTTAAAATAGCATCTTTTATTAGCAGCAGATTTCATTTTTGAATTAATTTTTTTCTAAAACTTTTTAAGATCACCAGTTGTAATTTTCGGCAGCGTTTTTAGATAATTCTTAAGAGAATGTACTTTACGATAAAATGAGCTTGTATCTTATACAATTTACAAATTTGCAGTAAGCAAGCTAAAGTTTGTATGGAAAAAAAATTTACCTTTAGAATAAAATTTTAGAAATGAAATGAATAAAAACTTAGAATTTCAATCAACATATTCAAAAATTATGAATAACCATTTTAATTCAATTTTCTAATATAGAGACCATAAAAACACATTTATCCATGTATATAAAATAAATAATTTTCTAGATTTTTGACATTTATTGACAACTGTCAACTGATAACACTGGCGCCAGCACTTTTTTTTTAGTTTAGTTCAGTTTAGTTTCGTTTAATAAAAATAAAATATTAATTTCATAATAATCTAAAAACGATAAAAACTATTATGATCTATATAATATATTTATTCTATTTTTGTCTACATATTTACCTGACGACTGTAAAGATGACTGACTGACTAAATGTGTAAAGGTGATATAAAATTCATAAATAAGCTACTCTATTAATTTTTTGTATAAATGTTTTGACAGTTTTGGTAATTTTTTATTTGTATGTTCAATTATTTCTCTCAATGATTTGGTATTGACAAGTTTTGATGGAATTAGATTTTAGTTATTAGTTGTTTTGATTTTAATCTATTTAATGATATCAGTTAGATACAAAGAGCTTTTTTTTGGTACGAGACTTGTTTTTTTTTCTATTACATATCTCCCCAAACACTCAGCCTTAGAGTCCAAACACTCTCATACGTGTGAAGGGCTGTTTCGTCTTCTTTCTTACAAAATCTCTATGTTAAATTATTTACTATTTAAAAGTTTAACATCTTGTTGTTGTATTATATATGACTATAACCTCTCAATAGTGCCACCAGTAGTATACGTGTTAACAGCTCAGTTTTAACATAAATACAGTGAGATAATTAGCGTGAAATAATAACCCATGAGATAACATAAAAACTTAGATCATTATTGCACTATTTTGCACTAAAGGTAACTATCCTGAGCATTTAAGGACTCCTGACCGTCCCTAATATTTTACTAATCCTATCTAATTAATTACTCATTTTTGAGGATTACTCACTTTTGACAACGAGTTAAGATTTTAAAATGTTAAAATTTTAAACAAATTGGATTGTGCCTGATATACAATTATAATCAATATAGATAGCATCACACCACACTAAAACAAAATTAAAAAATTTTGAAATATACAACACACAAAATTTTTTGTAAAAACTATAATTTCTTTTACTAAATGCCTAACAATATTTCTGGTTACAATACAATCAATTTGTGGTTTTCCAAATAATTTATTTTGAAATTCAGAAGATTTTTATGTATATACAAAAAAGTTCATACAAAAAAGTTTTGAAATTATCTTTGTTGGGATTATTACTCTACTTTCCTATAAGAATATTTAGAGGTGCGCTTTATCAGTCGGCGCAGACAAACCTTTTGGGTTTCTTCCTAGATTTAGCGCATGTATTATGAGTTCCCATTCTTACAAATAAATGCAGAGTCATAGTAAGACTTGTAAAACCGCCGTAGGGCGTCATTTTCATGCGGATAGCATTTGTAGTACAAAAGTAAGCAAGCCTTTGCATTGCCTCCAGCTTCTTTTCCAATCTGCAATAAAAGCGTTCGAAAACCATGTGAAGAATTCATTATTGATAATAAACACTTTAAAATTTAAAAAGTCTCTAAAAAGACAGACTTGGCTAGTTTGAAATGGTCATAAAGCAAAAAGATCGAACACTTTTGTTTTGATAATAAATTTAAAACGTAATCTTAGGTTACTAAACATTTGATGAAATTTACTTAAACACTAAAATGCTGAAATATTTAAGATAACGTTTAAATTAAGTTCGGCTTTTAAAAACAGTAAATCGTGAGTATAACCAATAAAAATAAATTAAAACAAAAATCAATTATCAAAAAAATATAATAAATAACATAATAGAGTGACTAAAACTTTGGGTAATTTTTGAAATTTCCAAAATACTTTTAATGAATTACAAATTGTGATGAAATATAGACAGACAATCTGTTACACGTTGACATGACATTAAAATGTTTGTCTTATAAATTTAAGAAGAAGGCTAATAAAGAAATGTTAATACTGTCCGAATTTAATTTAAAGCAAGACAATTAACCCTTTTAGGATTTCAATATATTGGATTAATGACCATCTGGACAATTTTGATACGTAAAATATTTTGATTTTTAGAACTGTAAAAATATAAGAATGTAACATTTGATTAGAATCAATTCTCATTTAATCTCTTGCTTACAAATTTGTAATCTCTAAAAGAGTTGTGTGTACACTGGTTTCTTTAAACAAGAGTTTGTTGCAGAAAAGATTTGGAATAAGAGTTGCAGAAGAGTTTGAATAACATCGGCAATCCAAAACTTGGCATGCAAACCTACTCTTTTGTACGACAATGATACTTAACTATATGCAACATAGAAAACATAAAACTTTTTTCAAAAACCATAACTTATCTATTCAAACAAACTTCCACACATTCACTTATCTATCTATTTCCAAATTTTAAATTTTATTTATTTGATTATACAATACAACCATATATAAAGTAAATATTCAGATAAACTTAGCTTTTGTTATCAGTGTTATTGATAAAAAATTAAAAGGTAATTGCTACTGGAATTATATTGTTTGATTAAATAAAGCATCGGTTTATATACAAAAAATACAACTGTAGTATTTGTTAACATTTTTAGATTAATTTAGAGTTAGATTTGATTGATTGACACATGGATAATCTCCATCGATTTACCTAAAACATAAAAATATTGTTATCCTGACCACTATAAGCAAATATAACTCGTCAACAAAGTAAAATTTCATTTAATTTAAAAAAAAACAACATAATTATAAGAACATAAAAAGCAAAACAAAAAACATAAAAAACAAAATCAATATGATTTCGTGTTACTTTTTTTAGTTTTAACATTTTAGTTTTATTTACATTCAGTATATGTCACTCAAAAAACTAAAGATAAGCATCATCAAAAGCTCTCCTTACTTCCAAAATAAGTAATAACGAAATAAAATTTAAAACAATAATTTTATTCAAACAAAAGAAATAGAATTTTGTGAATTTTAAGCTCCTGCTCGTAAATATTTAATTTGATATAATAAAACTCAGTTTATTGCTCATAAATCTAATTTCAAATCTAATTCAGTTAGAGTAATAATAGATACTTTAATTAAAAATCAAAATAAATACATCTTATTTATTGTTCATACATAAATATAACATAAAATAATCTTGTAATTCATAAAGTAAATAAAATTATATTCTCATTTGAAAAAAAAGTTTAAACGATTGTCAGTTTATGAAACTATTCGTCTGATCATCTTGTCTAACTTCATTTACATCAAATAAATATAAAAATATTGTTCATGACTTATGTGATTTCTATCAGTTTGTCTGAAATATTTTTTTTTTTTCATTGATGATGACTATTTTTAATTCCCATTAAAATGTGTTGTTGAAACAGACAATAAGTTGTATAAGAATATTCATAGAAATTAGTCATGTTTTTATTCCATTTTGTTTCAGGATTATTGAGAATTAAGGCATAAAAAGTGGGGTTTGTTTGAAACTATATGATTTGTGATTTATTGAAAAGGATACAGCTAAAGAAAGATTGCCCGCATACGACACGTAAACATTTAACCACTACTTATTACAGTTTTAGCAATTGCTATATTATATTTTCAAAATTAATTGTATTTTTTTATCATAAACTCTTATTTGACCTTAAATTAAAAATATTTAAAGCTTGTTCAGTTCGTTATCCGGTGGTTAGTTATATTTCAACATGCAATTCATTATAATTATTTATATAAATCGTTTTTGTTTTGGAATATTAACATTAAAAAATTCATTATCACAAATTAAACATAAACGTAACAATGTTTATAGTTTTTTAAAAATGTACATGATTTTATCATACCATCTTGAACGGTGTTTCGGGTTAATGTGAATGTTGAAGTACTTGAAGCAACACAATATTCCCTCGTAATATTGGTTAAAGTATATCTAAAATTTGAAACTTTTTCAAACTTAACGCTTAAATAGTACATTATATAACAAGGTTGAGAAGTGATCTCCCTTATAAAAAAAATCGAAAGAAATCGATAGAAAACGATTGAAAACGAATAGTTTTCTATCGTTTGCTATCCGTTTCTATCGGATTTAATCATTTTAAACGCATAGACTATATCTGCCAGATAGAAAACGCACCGTAATCTATCGTAACCTATAGGATTTTTCAGTTTTCGGTTTCAATGGTTTTTTTACGATAGAATTTCTATCGTAGCTAATCGTTTTGAACATGAAGATCACGATTGAAATTTTTTTTGGTGAAATTGAAAAAGTTTTGAATCGTTTTCTATCCGACATTACATATATAGCACCAATCGTAACTTATCGTATTTTCCCGTCATTAGATTTCTATCGGGCTGAATCTGAAATTTACGATGAGATGTTTTCTGGAGAAATCAACCAATCGTAATCTATCGTTATCTAAAGGAATTTTTTACTTTTCGGTTTCAATGGTTTTTTTACGATGGAATTTCTATCGTAGTTAATCGTTTTAAATCTGAAGATCACGACTTGAAATTTTTTGGTAAAACTGAACAAGTTTTGAATAGTTTTTTATCGTACATTCCATATGTAGCACCAATCGTAGCCTATCGTATTTTTTCGCCATCAGATTCCTATCGGCTTGAATCTGAAATTTACGATTGAAATTTTTTCAAGAAAAACAAACCAATCGGCATCTATCGTCACCTATGGGATATTTCAGATTTGGTTTCAATGGGTTTTTTACGATAGATTTTCTATCGTTGTTAATCGTTCTGAATCTGAAGTTTTTGATTGAAATTTTTTGGTAAAACTAAACACGTTCTTAAACGTTTTCTATAGTACATTCCATATGTAAAACCAATCGTAACCTATCGTATTTTCCGCCATCAGATTCCTATCGGTTTGAATCTGAAATTTACGATTGAAATTTTTCAAGAAAAACAAACCAATTGGCATCTACCGTAACCTATTGGATATTTCAGATATATCAGATATTTCAGTTATATTGGGTTCTATACTCTCCATCGTCTGTCTTAAGTGGACCAAAAATGTAGCGTATGATCTTACGCTCAAATACAGATAAATGCGATTCGTCATTTTGTGTAAGGGTCTACGTTTGTGACCCATGCACCACAACTAATCTAATCAATGTCTTGTATATCTTTAGCTTGGTGTTTTTTGATACATACGGTGATCCAAGGAGAGGCTTAATTGAGTAGAAAGTCCGATTACCTACAGCGATTCAAGCTTTTATATCTATAGGTATGCTGTTGTTTGAGTCAAGCATTGATCCCAAATATTTAAAAGATTCAACTCCCTCAGTTCGTTCATCGCCGTACATCAAATCTTTCTTCTCAGCCTCTCTTGAAACATTCATATGTTTAGTTTTATTGTAGTTAATTTGCAGTACAATCTCTCTAGCACCGCTCTGCAGCGACTTGAAAGTCTCACTCATAACAGCCTCGCTTCGGCCGAGGATGACAACATCATCAGCGTAAGTGATCATCTGTACTGAGTTTATTGACAAGATATTGTTGTTAGTAGGTAGTTTCTTTTGACGGCACACATATTCCAAGGCTAAATTAAAAAGTATAGGAGAGATAGCATCACCTTGTCTTAAACCGGAGTCGATTTTAAAAAACTTTGATATTTCGTTCTCTACTCGTACACAGCATTGAGAGTTCTGTACTGTCATTTTGCATAGTGATACCAGTTAACCCGGAATTCCCATTGACACCAGAACAGACCATAGAGTCTATCGTTCGAGAGAGTCGTAGGCCTGCCTGAAATCAATGAAGAGTTGGTGCACAGGTATGTTGAACTCTCTGCACTTTTCCAAAATCATCCTTATCGAGAAAAGTGCATCGGTGGTACCTCGGCCCCGCCGGAAGCCACACTGATATTCTCCAAACAGTTGTTCAGCAAAAGGATTGATTTTTGATAGCAAAATGTATGAAAAGATCTTATATGCTGTGCAGAGGAGAGCGATTCCTCTGTAGTCTGCACATTATAGGCGATTACCTTTTTTATGGATTGGTATCAGCATAGGTGTGTTCCAGTCCTGTGGCATGTTTTCAGTCCTCCAGATCATTTGAACCAATCCAAACAATCTTAAGGATAGAGTTTCACCACCACGTACAATCATTTCGGATGTTATATCGTTGATACCAGGTGCTTTATTGAGTTTTAATTTTTACAGCGCCGCTTCGAATTCCTCTTTGGTTGGTTTGTCTACATTTATCTTTGACGCACGAATAAGCTTTGCTCGTCGCCCGACTTGTTGCTGGTCACTTAAGTCAAGAAGATTCTAACTAAGCGGCCAAAGTATCTAAAATATTTTTAAGGGCTACTTGTAGCTCCTCACCTTCGTTTTAAATAGCAGTTGATCTAGTTTTAGGTCCCTTCTTTAAGGCCTTATCCTGTTGAAAGAAGTTACGCGATTGATGTTCCTTATTGAAGCTTTCAATCTCCTCACACTTTCTCTTTCACCATTCTCTCTTCATGCGTCTACATAGCTTTATAACGGCTTGCCAGTTTATAGTTCTCCTTCGTGGACCTGGTGTTGCGTCCTTGTAGACATTTCTGATTACAATTTCTTTTGTATTGGATAGCGTTAAGGCATGCTTGATCCATCCATGGCTTCTGGGGGTGATTCTGTGGTCGTCCAAGTCAGTTACAATCTCTTTTGTATTGGATAGCGTCAAGGCATGCTTGATCCATCCATGGCTTCTGGGGGTGGTTCTGTGGTCGTTCCTTCAGCAGCGCTTAAAATAGCATCTTTGAGCAAATACCATGACTTATCGACGTCTCCATTAATGGTTTCTGATTTCTCCAATGTTTCGGCAATATGGTTTTGATATCTCTCTTCCGTTTCAGCATTCTTTAATGATGAGATGTTAAAACGTTTTCGTTGTTTAAATTTTGGAATGCCTGGATTTGGGGAGTGGAACCTTATCGTTGCACATACAAGGAAGTGGTCACTTCCAATGTATGCACCTCTAAAGAATTGCACATCCAGAACGCTCGAAAACTAGCACGTGGTCAATTTGATTTCGAGTGTTTCCATTTGGTGAGACCCAAGTTTGCTTCTGAATCGATCGATGCGGAAAGAACGTACTGGCAATTCTCAAATTATTTGATAATGCAAACTGAGTCATTCTATCATCATTATCATTCAAATTCAAATGCTGACTGTTGGGTCCCACCACATTTCCATAAGAGATATCTCTTCCAACCTGCCCATTAAAGTCACCAAGAACCATAATGAAGTCACGTGTTGGTGTTTGTTTCATAACCTCTTCCAGTGCTATGTAGAAAGTATCCTTCTCGTCGACGGTCTTAGCTTCAGTAGGTGCATGCACGGCAATAAGAGAAATATTGTTGTATGTACCGCGTACACGTAGGTAGCAGATCCTCTCACTGACCGGGATGAATTTCATCACAGCTTCTTGTATGCGTGCACCAACAAGAAACCAGTTCCAAATTCTCTTCGAGAAGGATGACTACTACAATATAGAGAGTGACTATCCAAATCTTGTTTTCCGATTATCGGCTGTCTAATTTCTTGCAGAGCAATGATATCCATCCTATACCTCTCAGCCTCTACTTCTAGACTTATAAGAGCATCAGGAGCGCTCAGGCTGCGCAACGTTTCACGTTCCGATTCGGCAGTCTGGTCCTTTTTCACGTCCAGGTAAAATTCTATTTTGAAATCCAGGTCTGTTATTCTATTTCTGATTTCCAAATTTAACAAAGTTTTTTTTCCGGGGTTAGGGTGTTAACCTTAGGTCCAACCCAAATTGTCGTGAATGGGTTCGTTCTGCATCTTAAGGTTACCAGAAACAACCTTTTTACACGTTTATATAGCGAGCCGCTTGATCCAAGACAGAAGCCCGCTCCAAGCCGCCCCTGACATGGAGAACAGACGCTTGAGTAGCATTGGTTTTAAGACGCCAATTTGCCGTGATGTAGCGTCATTGACTAAGCAGTTTTTACTCTGCTTGTCTCCAATACACCAACCTAATTCTGTCAGCATTAACCAAGCAGCACGACGTGGACGTCGAATTTCGGATTCCGCTACCCATCATCTTTTCACTAAATTATATTAATTTATGATCTGTTATGATTTTCCGGCAACGTATTGATGTTTCGTGTTAGTTTTGAAATAAATTTCTAAACAAAAAAAAATGTGAAATAACCCATTGAAAACGATTCAAAACGATAGGATATTGCACTGAAATTCGCCTTTTACGATAAGAAACGATTAAAACGGATAGGAATTAACAGAAAAAAAATAATGTGAAATAACTCATTGAAAACGATCCAAAACGATAGGATATTGCACTAAAATTCGGCTTTTACGATAAGAAACGATTAAAACAGATAGGAATAAACAAAAAAAAAATGTGAAATAACCCATTGAAAACGATAGGATATTGCACTAAAATTCGGCTTTTACGATAAGAAACGATCAAAACGGATAGGAAGGAATTAACAGAAAATAAAATAATGTGAAATATCCCATTGAAAACGATTCAGAAAATCTACCAAAAAACGATAGGAAACGATTGATTAAAGCGATACAAAAATTCTATCGAAAAAAAACGATACAGACCCATCCATTTTCATTCAAAAACCGCAAAGGAAACGATAGAAAACGGTTCTATTTTTTCACTAGATTTTCATCTCTATCAGAAAATAACGATAAGAAACACCCAAAAACGATAGAAATTGCATCCGTCACAAAAGGCAATACGTAAGAGTCCGCATCCGTTTCTATGGGAAAAAACTATTACAACCCATTAATTCTCATTCAAAAACCGCATAGCAAACGATAGAAAACGGTCTATCGGTTTCTATCGTTTTCTATCATTTTTTTTACAAGGGCTATTATTGACCGAGAACTTTGAGGTGCGTCCTCAAGCGTGTAACGACTAGGGATATAATTTTCGAGGCCTATATTTGCGTTCTCCCAGGTATATAGAATGTTTTTACAACTAACACTAATTATCACATTTGATTTTATTAGATTTTGATATTAGCTGTGTTTTTTTGTAATTCTATATAGAACAGAATTAAAATTTTCAATACGATTTGACAGCTAAATAGTTCTGTAGAATTATTACAGAACGAATTAGTTGTCAAATCGTATTGAAAATTTTAATTCTGTTCTATATGGAATTACAAAAAAACACAGCTATTAGTGAAATGAAATGGAAAATCAATTTTAAATAGTTTAAAATATCAAGTAGCCTGGAAGTCTAGTTTCATACTAATAAAATAAAACTCAAAACTTCATACTAATAAAAATGCAATTATTATATGTTTGTTTTTTTCTCTGTTTATTTCATTAAAATTAAAAGAAAATTCGTCATTAGTTGCCTAATAGTACATTATGATGCTAGGACGTAAAGCTAAAGATTTTGGACGGATGTGGAGTTTGCAAATCGAGGCGCTAGCCGAGATTTGCACCCACATTAAGTCCAAAATAGCTTACGTCCGTGCATCATATACTATTTTTTATACGCCGCAAGCAAAATATTTTAAGAAAAGTTGTTTATTCTAAATTAAAATTATTTATCTTCATTTTTATTTTCATAAATTTTAAAATAAAAATATGTGGAACAAGTAACCTTTGAAAAAATATTTATTATTTTTTCCAAATTCTATGACAACAAATGATAACAACTATTTTAATTGGATAATGAAATTTTGAATTTGCGGGTTGCTTTGATAAAAAAATTTATTTTTCATAGAATTTAAACAAATACAAATGCTTTTTACTTTTTTGGACGTAGCTATGACGACAAAATAAATAGTTGAAAAGTGATACTTTAAAGCCGCAAATCACAGTAATAAAGTAACACTTTAATATATAGGCGAATAAAAAGATTTTTTTGTTATTATTATTGACCTAGCGTGAAAAAAATTACTTCTCATTAGAGAAATTGAGTAAATAATAGCGATTTCCCAGGTTAGTAGTAAAATAGTACATTATATAAAAAGGTTGAGAAGTGAGCTATTATTCACCGAGAACTTTGAGGAATGAATATGTTCGAGGTGTATATTTGCTTTCTCAACCGAGGTATATATAGAATTTTTTTAACTACTAACACTAATTATCATATTTGATTTGATTAGATTTTGATATTAGTCATTTTCTATTTCATTTTTCAAATATCTTAAAATATCAAGTATGCCTAGAAGTTTAGTTTCATACTAATAAAACGAAAAACGGGAATGCAAGTATTATTGGTTTCTGTTTTTTTTTTTCTTCATTTCAATTAAAAATAAAAGAAAATTTGTCATTATTAACCTAGGTAATTTTTTATTATTATTATTGAATTATAGGGTGAGAAAAATTACTTCTCATTAGTGCAATTCAATAATGACGATTTCTCAACTTAGTGGTTAAAAAATAATTATTAATAAAAATTTACCAAATTGTTCTATTGGAGTCTTCATCAAAATCTTCCATCCAAAAATTTCGGCTATAACTCATCAATTTTTTGTATAAAATTTACTGTTATAAAATTTCATACAAATTTATTGAATGAGTCATTATTTCAATTTTTGTTTCCGACTAAATTTAGCGGAGAATGAAAACATGGACCTACAGGATTTTTTCAAAATTATAAGAAAAACTGTTTATAGTGCAAAATTCTAAAATAAAATTTTAAGAAGTTTTCTTAGAATAGAAGAATCTTACTCGAGTCGGTAAACAAAACTATTTCAGACCTCTATCAAATGAGACCAATTTTAATTATTTTGTACCCTCTTTATCTGAAGTGTTCAATCAAAATTTTTCCTCGTCTTGAATTAAAGTTTACGGCATAATTGATGATGCTAATTTTTTTCTTACAAATCACGGTACTATAAAAATAAGATAGCGTACTAAAATTAAAGCTGATAACAATTGCAATGAAATAACATAATACAATTAAAAATAAGCTTATCAGTCAAATTGCATATAAAGTATTGTTACGATTACAGAAAAATCCAGACGATACACTGACTTCCAGGGAAACCAAACACAACAACCAATTCATGAAATGAATAGTGTTGTTGTTGTATTTCGTGGAATTTGGGTTAACAATAAATAAAATTGAATGATTTTATGAATCAAATCAGCATAGCGTAAAGTAATCGAATATTCTCCTCTTTTCTCAAGGTTTCTAAAAAGTGACCTCGAATTTTCTAGAAATTAAGCAGAATGGTAAATAAGCAAATGGCTCTTGTAGATTAGGAATTAGTGTTATTTTAAACCTGCGATAGTAAAGTTATAATTATAAAAGTGATTTTTAAATTAGTTTTTGTGAATAAAGTTTAAATAACAAGTAGAAATAATTTGTGTATTATTTTAAACGTTGTATTACTGGAAATTTCTACAATCAACCGTTGGAGTTTCTGAAGCTGTTGAAAGAATATTCTAGCTAGGAATATTGTTTGCTATATTGTTTTCCTATTGTTGTGGAACAATTAAGTTGTTCAATACTTAATACAACCTGGTGTTTGTGCTTACTAATCAGTGATCGAACTCGGAAGAGATTTTGGGATTGCGTTTATCGAATTGAATTGAGAGTAAGGCCAATTCGAAGGAAGATTGGAAAAACGTTACAGTATTTTGTTGGCGAAATGAAAAATAAAATCAAAAAAGTATTATGGTTTTAAAATTTAATTTAAATTTTAATAGAACAACATATACTCAAAACAAAAACCTAAATTTTATATTTTGGGTTTGGTTTTAATTTTTATACAGAGTTGATGTAGTTTGAGCGCATTACAAAACTTTAACTGTAATCAAAGCTACAATTAAAGTTTCCATGCAGAATTATAGAAATCTCTACTGCTGACTTGTACCATTGATTAAGTATTATAAGATAATATTACTATGAATTACAACGACAAAAATTATTTGCCGTTGCTTCTAACATATTACAAAAAAAGAGTATCACTAGTTTAAAAACTTATGGCTTAAACTTTATGGTGGAACAGGATGAAAAATTGTAAATCTATGATGCGAAAACGAAATAAAACATTTTATTTTTTTTACGCTCAAAATTTACTAACACTTTGATAAAATACCATACAAAAATCATAAACTTCATCCTTAATCCTAAACTTCACTTCAATATTTTCTCTTTTTTTCACAAGAAAATTAAGCACCCTATCTTTCTCACCCTAAGGAACAAATTTACAACAACGAAAACAAAAACAAACGACTTTTTTCTACGATAGCATATGGAAAATGGATTTTCATGAGCAGCATATTCGCTATGAAAATGACCAATTTTTTAACTAGTGTGAAAATATTTGAATAAAAAATGAGAATGACAGTGTACAATATCTGCCATTAACCGCATATTTCCGGTGTTCGCCGACAGATGGAGGATAAAAAAGAAATTTCATAAATTTACAAACGATTTTAAACAACACATCCACAATATTTTTAAAAATTGACTATAAAATTAAAGGTTTTACTACAAGTAGACAATTTTAATTCATTCAAAGAATCTTTATAACTGTGTATTAGGCGAAATATAAAACTCACTACTCATCGCCGATTTGGCGAGCACAAGAACTGTTTTAAAATAAATATATTTTTTATGTCATTTAAAAACACAAAATTTTTTTAATTGAATTCTATTACGCAGGTGAGAATATTTTAGGGATGAGCATCGATGGTCGATGTTTGATAAACATCGATGGTAGGGGCCCGATGTTCGATGTATTTACCATCGATGTTACAGTGTCGATGATTTTTCACCATCGATGGTTATGTGTCGATGTTTGGCTATCGATGTTTTTTTTCGAACTTGATAGTATTGGGTGCGTTCACCCGACGTAAGCAGCTAACTTCAAGCTCTCAACAGTTGAGAGTTAGCAGTTGTCAAATTTGTGAACGCATTGTTGATTTACAGCGTTTTTATTTGACGTTTACTACCTTATAATAATAAATTTAAATATTTATTAGTATAAAGTATATATAACAACAATTGTGTATTTTAGTTTTTAATTTATATTAATAAGGTTTTTTTGAAGATGAAATGTGTAATTACCAACAATACAGCTATTGCAAACACATTTTTCTAAATGTCAAAAAATGTCAACGAGATCCTCTGTCTTTCTGGAGGGATTTAAAACCAACCTACCCTAATTTATCGGGAGTTGTAATTGAATGTTGTAGAAACTTCCGTTCCCTCTGAAAGATTATTTTCTAAAGCTGGCCAGATAATATCGAGAACAAGAAATCGTTTAGAGGGGAAGTTGCCTTCTAAGATTTTATTTTTAAATTCTGTGCCAGAGAAAATGTGGGAATAAAAAATACTGTTTTTTTTGTAACGAAAAATACTTATGTTATCCTTAATATTTGTTTGTGTGGTTTTTTACTTTTTGGGGAATGAATACTCAAAAACATCGATGTTTTGAGGTCGATGTTTCACGACCATCGATGTTGGGCTCCCGATGTTTATTCGATGGTAAACATCGATGTTTTTGTCTCGATGCTCATCCCTAGAATATTTATAACAAATTTACAAAAAAAAACTTTAGGATAAGATTTTAATAAATATATTATTATTTGGTTTTAAAAAAAATTGTTTTCTGCTTAATTGCAAATTAAGTTTTCTAAGCGAATGTTGTTTACTATTTTAAACAACCAAAACGTCATTCACAAAATTGAAAGGGTAGTCAAAAACAATTTTGTAAAGTATTTGTTTAGTGCTAAAAAGTGTATATAATATAAAATAATAATTAAAATGTGCTTATTATTTAAAAACATTGATTTCAAACGGATGATATTTATAAATTCTATTAGTAGTGTATAAAATATACGTTTGCAAATTATAAACAATAGCACCCTGCAAACAATCCAATGCAAATAATGAAAACCAAATTTACACGCTAAAAAATGTTATAAATTTTGTTTGTTTTCGCTATTAGTATTTGTTAGGTTATGTTGCAATATTTGCATCTGGAAATTTACAATTACTATAATATTTATTTACTATCGTAGAAAAAATAGCATTTCCTACTCGAGATGAAAATGTTTTTCGTTCGTAAACTTGCTTCACTCGACGCTAACGCGTCTCGTGAACAAATATTCACTCACGAAAAAACAGCATTTTCATCTCTTGTAAGAAAATATACTATTAACCAAAATATTGAAATTTAATAAATTACGAAAACGAAATATTAAATTAGGAAAATAATGAGGAGAAGGTAGCGAGGCAAATAATGAGGAGGTAATCTATGGGTAATTAATTTTGATATTTTAAAGTGATAGTTTTGTTTTGATAATGATTATTTGTTTATTATTATTTGAACTGTAATTGTGGAATAAGTTACATAGTTGTATGTACAATCATCTTCCATTTATCTCGTTTCAACGCTATTTGACTTTGGTTTTTCTGTAGTGAACGTCTTGTTACGTCGTCAAGCCGGAGTTGCCTAATTTTTTCTCTCCACCGAACATCGGCTGGTTAATGGGTCACTTTAAAAGCTGTGGTTTATTTCTCGATGAAATTGAAATTGAATCTGCAAATCGACTAAAAAGTTTAAATTTACTCTGCTATCCTACTTGAGTAAATTTTGACAGATTGTGTTGAAATTCAAATAATATTTGTTTTTCAAGAATTATTTTATCGTAATTTAATTTTTGTGGAAGAAAATGAAGCAAAACAAAAAATAATATTTCAGCGAAAAATGTCAAAATTTCAATTTCATCGGCATTGTTGAGAAATGGGCCACGGCATTAGTTGTTCTTTCAAATGTGGTTGAATTTCTAATGCGATTAAATTTAATTAATCTGATTACATCGCAGCCTACAATTTTTTGTGATTAATTTCACGTTTCATTCAGATTCTATACTGACTTTTTAAGCAACTTTACATGGATCATAATATATTTGTATGACATTACTCTCGAATGTTGATAGATTTGATAAGATTTTATTGATAGGTAGAAAGCTCTGTTTGCGGTAGAGACCTGGGGTTTGCATGTCGGTTGACATTGTTATAAAAAATATAAAGTTTTTGCACTTATTCTACTGCGTAGTCGCTAATATCTAGGTTCCGGAAGATATTTAGTTTTACCGCTTTGACGAATAAATAAAGTCGTTTAGATTTCTTAAAACTGGTTTAAAGTTATTCTTAAGAATTTGACTAGATTTGTTAAAGGTGACGTTTTATGTCTTGATTTCACTTTACCTTATCGCAAACTTGAGCATCAAAAAGCGCGGGCTATTATTGATGGTATATCAAAAAATCGGGCACGGATAATTTGATTGTTATTCTATAGTTGTTTAATGTATGTCTGGGTTCATTTGTGATAAGCTCTTTGTTTTTATTTCTTATGGCTGTGGATCTTTGATAGAAATCTTTTATCATATGAAGATCATTTGCAAAGCGTGACTTAAACTTTCATTTAACCATATGTTGATTAATGTTTTCGATAAACTACTTCATATTTTTAATTATCTTTTTCCTTCTGTTAAGCTTTTTTAGAGTCTTGATACTCAGTTGTGAACGTTACGGATACTCCATTTCATTTCGGTGTGCATTCTAAGTGTACCTTTTCCTCATATTAATTGGGCAAAATTTGATGTGGTTTCACGCAACCATTTATAATAAACCAAACTCAAATTTATCCTGTGGTTTATCTGTTTCATGAATTCCACTTTTAGCAAATCTTAGATATTATACAGGCACTAAATTTCGAGTTTATGCTTACATTTTTTAATAAAAAGTGTTGTGTATTAAAAATTGCAACATGTGTCACAGTAACACATGGATGCCTTTTAAGGCCTAGGTCCCATAGAATCATGCGTTCTAAGTACTTGATGGATTCAAAATATTGTTTTTGAAGAACGGATAACCAACGGATCCTAATACATACATAATAAAATATGACAAATGCGAATATTTTATGATGATATGGAGAAAAGAAATGGAAAAGTGTGTAACAACCAAAATTTCGAAAAAACTAAAATTAATTATTGGCGGGCCTATTCAACGGGCCTCATCCAATATAACGATTTTGTTGGTTTGTTAAAAAAACTAAAACGGGGATCTATTTGTGTGACAAGTCTGTGTACTTCCTGCTATTGAAATGCAAGTTAACGTGAGATATCATATATCACTTGACTAGGTCTGATAAGTCTTGAGTTATGCTGACGGATGAAATCTATTAGGTCAATGGTACTTCTCTCAATCCTAGCTTGTTGAGCTATGAAATGAGTCTCCATCTAATGTGTCGTCTCTATATGTGGGATCTAATCAGTAAGGAAAAAATTACATCAAGGATCCAATCAGTAAGGAAGGAAGTACATCGTGCGATTTAATAGCATTTTTTTAGCTAGATTATTTACAATCCAATTTAAGTTTTATTGCTGCAAATTTTTTAAAAAAATTTCTTACCTCTTATGTTTTTTATCATTAAATATTGGCCTATGTCTTTTTTTTATGTGATAATATTTATTTTTAGTTATATCCATTCTTCAAATTTACCATTTGTAAGTTATATCTCAAGTTTGCTCGTATATCAATCGCAGGGAGTGGAGTACGTCGGGTGGAGTGGTCACACCCCCCAGATAAAAAATTTACAAATATCTACAAACAAACAAACACTGATCTCCCCATTTGTACACTTTTGATTGGTTTTAAGGTTTTTGAAGATCATCTCATGGATTTTTCTTAATACAAATGAACAGCGGAAAGTCAAACGACGAACAAAGTTTATTCGTAAGAGGAATTTGACCCGAATTTGTATAAACCTAAAAATAATAAATAACTTGATATTGAACATACCTTCCGAAATGATTGCATTTGGCGATAAAACTCGACCTTCCAGTTTGTTTGAGCTTGTTCAGATAATTTGGAGGATTGAAGTCATGTGGCATAGAATAAAATTTAGCTATACTCATGCCAAATCCTTTTCCTATTGATTGGTCAATAGAAAAAGGATTTGTCTGTTATGTGCAAATATACATACTCTCTAAACTTGAATTAGTGGAATTTTCACTGGTTAAATTAGTGAAAATTTTTTCACTGTAAAAATAGTGATATTGGTAAATCATTCAGTGAATTGATCACTGATTCATTTAGTAATAAAATATTTAATATTACGAATTTATTTATTTAACTGATTAGAACAGTAAATATTCACTGATTCCAAGTGGTATACTTGAAACTGTGTTAAACAGTGTATATGTACTGTGAATCAGTGAAAATCCACTATTTCATTTTTAGAGAGTAGAGATCGTGCTCCTCTGCACAACATCGAACATCTGTTCATACATTTTGGTAGCAAACATATCAGCGTTGTTAAATATACTTTATCGCATTATTTTATTGACCTTACAATTTGAAATGATTTACAGTAGATCGATTATAAAAGGTAAAAAGAGATCTATATAGGAGACCTGAAATATTCAAAAGATGCAAAAATAATAGCACTACTTAACAAATGCTAAGCTTTTCATTACTAATGTAAGTCCTACTTTTGCATCTGTATGGATTATTGCTGTCAAGCTCGGGGAACTACTTGAGTTTGCCTTTGCTCATACTTTAAACAGCATGTTGTTTCTTAGACCTGTACCTTGAAATATATTGTGTTGTTGCGACGCAACAGAACAAAACACCGTTTATTTAATGAAAATACCCATATAAAATTAATTGATGTTAATAAAAATTAAAAAACGTCAATTAATAGTATTCCCTATTTAAATTGATTAATAAATATAATAGTATATTTAATAAATTATCATATTGCTCAAATCAGTTTCTATTTTACTAAAGCTAATTCGAAGACACTGGATCCAATGATGCTGTTTTTCTGGGTCAACTTGAAAAAATATATGCTTTTATGAAAAAATGGTCATATTTTTTCGAGCTAACCTAGACCTAGTTGCACCATTACCACCATAGGATTAAGCGAAGTCTGATTAGGCTTTCCTCATGGAAAACAAAATCCACGCAAACAACTTAATTTCTAAAACACAGTTATTGCTTTGGGTTTTATGAATTTAAGGAGATCATTAGAGGAATATATACATAAAATATTACTAGATCTAGATCATAATATAAAAAAGTCATTCTGAAAATTTTGTAAAAAAAACTGCCCAGCATATACTAAAGCTCTTGAATTAAAAAATTTTTGAAATAGTTTTCAGTATATCAAAATTTTAGTTTACAATTGGCAAATCCCTTATTTTTTCTAAAATATTATGAATACAAAAATGTATGTCAATGAACTCGATGTAAAGAAATACGATTTATTTATTTAAGCAAAAATAAAAAAAGGACTTTGTTTTTGAATATGAAAGAATTTTAAAAGAAAAAAGAAAAGCTAATAAAAAACTAACACTAATGCAATTTTTATACAGAAAAAAAGCAACAAAAATTAAATCTTTATAATTTCTTGTTGCCAGAAAAGAAAAACCACTCTTTCAATCGCAGGTGTTATGTTGTCTCTATTCTAATTGACTAGCAGAGCCATAGCTCGATCGTAGCGGCGAAAACTTTAGTAATATTATCTTAATATACTTAATCAATGCTTTTACTTATATAATTTTTTGTGCATAAGGGTGCAACGATTTATGTAAAAATGTATTGTTAAGTTTTTCCATAACCTTACTTCGAATTAACCTTACTCTCAATTCGATAAATACAATTCCAAATATCCTTCAGAGTTCAATCACTGATTAGTAAGCAAACACACCATGTATTTCACAATAACAGGAATACAATACAGCATGCAATATTCCTTACTAGAATATTCTTCAATAGCTTCTGAAACTCCAACGGTATATTGCAAAAATTTCCAGCACACAGCGTTCAAAATAATACACAAAATATTTCCTATTGATAACACTTAAAACTTTATTTACAAAAACTAATTTAAAGGTAACTTCTATTAACACGGTTTTATATACACGATACAACGTTTGGTTTACAATTAATTTCACTTAAACTATTTCCAATATCCTTTTATCATCATCCATCGCAGGTTCAAATAAAACTAGCTAATGTTTGCAAGAGGGATTCCTCATATACGATTCTGCATAATTTCTCGATTATTCGATGTCACTTTTTAGAAACCTTGAGAAAATATTAGAATATTCGATTATTTTACGTTATGTTGAATTGATTCATAAAGTAATTTAATTGTATTTCATTTTGACCCTTTTTCTAAGTAAAGAATGTGAACCTTGTTTTATTTTTGAAATATTGTATATCGAAAATTAAGGTTTTGTATTTCATTGCGTTTATGTAGATTGTAGAATCATAACAGTATTATATCATTTATATTTTTATTTGGGGAACTATAAACTGCCACAACGTTCATGAAGCAAATTTCAAAATAACTTTGACTAATAATTTGGATCAGGAATTTATTTTATTTTATACACGGTTTTATATACACCATACAACGGATTTCAGTTCAAGGAGACATCTGCTCATATGCTTAAATATAATCTGGTATTAAGAAAATGTTCCTAAAGCAACAGTTTGCATTGTGCAAGTGTGGTTTCCAACCAGCGAGTTAACCTATTTTCTTATTGCCCGTAATATCAAAGTATCTTGGCACTTGAAAGGATTTTGAGCAGATCTTTTGAAGACATGAGAAACATTTCCGAGTTACTTTTGACGTTATTAACCGCAGCACTTTGATACTAACCGGTTTGTCCGGAAGTCTGTCTTGCGATAATAAAACGCATATGTTTTAGCCTAACAGTTATACCGCCGGCTAATTAGCAGTCCTTAAGTGAGTCATTATTTAACTTAAAATTAGTTTTGATTAAAATTTATAAATCCCTAAAAATTGAAGAGGCAAATGTGACGGCAATTCGACTTCTGGATGTTTTACATACATATTTCACAGAAAATTGTTTTACATGTATAACTACCGAAAAGTTCTTGTCCCAACAAAATATGCATTTATTTTACTTTTCAATTCGTTTTAATAAAAGTAAAATAAAAGTGAGTTAGGTACTTAAACTATTTTATTTATGCCTTGTTGTAGAAATACTTTTAAATACAGTTTAATCGCAAAGAAATTCTACCTCATACCTATTTTCTAATCCATTCACTGTTCGTTACAAAATCACATAAAGGAAAAATGATTACAAAAATCTTACTTCCGCTTGTTTTAGGTAATTAATTAGAATTTGAATTTTGAAGGCAAACTAAGAAAAATAAACAAACCAAAATATTTACATATTAATTATTTCAAAAACATAATTATGTAATGTCAATAAAAATTACAATTACAACTAGTTTATATAATATGTATATCGTCGCTTTAATAATGAAACAACGTATTCGCAAAAGTGTAGTTTCGAGATAATTGGGTTTAAAGATTTTTCGATTTTCTGATTTTCGCAAACTCGGCAGCTCTATTGAATGAATAAAGATATTGAAAAAAAAATTTCTGCCAATTAATCTTGACTAATTTTCCTACAGCATATTAAAATTTCACATTGGTACCTGCTGGCTTTTCTACCTAAAAAGAGGTGAAAAGTCAATCAGGTACCTTATACGTTATTTCATATTTCATATACATTATTTCATTTTGCATAAAAGTACGATTAAGTCTAAAACTAACGCATAATATTCTTACAATTTTTTATTTATATGAACCGGCATATCATGTAGTAATGAATGATGCTTATACAATATTTTAGATTTACCATTTGGCGATCGTAATGTATGTAAAGTATACGACACTGATTTTACCCAAGTTATTATTCTGTAGGAATTGAAATATCGTACATGCATTTACGCTGTTTCAATATTTAACCGAATTAAAATTTGCATGTACGTTAATTAACAATATATTAATTTTCAACCCCAGTTATAAAAAAATTGGAAAATGTTAAAATGCCACTTTATAGACATCCTTATGGGGAATGCAGCGCACCCATTATATAAAAACAACGTATATATGGCATACGTTATTTCATTATTAAAGCGACGATATAATGTTATAATTGAAATTAATTTTAATATGTTTTTAATAGCGAACTAAAAAACTTTATTTAGAAATTGAAATAAACGAAGTTAAAGGAAATTCATTTCTGAAAGGATTTATTGCAGTAAAACAATTTGAGTTTTGTTTGTTATAATTTTGTTTTTTTCATTGCAGCACCTAAAATTACTCCTATACTCCAAGAATATCAGCATGGACCACAATCAATAGATCCTTGTCGCGGTTTATCGAATTCGTTATTAGGTTAGTTGTATATAATTTCATTTTTATTTCTAATTTAATTATATTATCAATATATTTTTAGGTCTTCCATCAACATCAACTTCACCTACGTCGTTGCTGTTGAATAATAATAACAGTGGACGAACAAATTTTACAAACAAACAATTGACAGAATTAGAAAAAGAATTTCATTTTAATAAATATTTAACAAGAGCTCGTCGTATTGAAATTGCTAATGCTTTACAGTTAAATGAGACACAGGTATTTAAAGAGTTTATTTTATTTTTTATTTTCCAATAGATCCAATAAAAATATATATTGTACACAATTAAATCCAAGAACTAAGTTAAGATTATTCAATTTAATCAAACTCTTAAAATCCTTGTTGTATTTTTTACTTTATCAACAGGTTAAAATATGGTTTCAAAATCGACGAATGAAACAGAAAAAACGAATAAAAGAAGGATTAGTTCCAGCAGAAAATATTAGTCAATCACCCAATCCATCATCTTCAAATTTAAACAACGAGAGTAACCTACCGGGTAGTAGTGAAAACAGTAGAGAATCAAATTAACAAATAAAATAGTGTCCTCGCTAGAACTAAAAACATTAAATAAAAGTATCAATATTTTCGAACTTACTATTTCATTTTAATATATAATAATATATATGATTATAAAATCAAAACCTGAACACTTAAGTCATCAAACAACAGCATAATTCAAATTGATCATAAATATTACAAAGTTTCAAATTTATTCAAATTAAACAAAAATTTTGAACTTGTAGGTAAACTAAAAATAAAATATGCCTGCGATCTGTGAATAGTTAATAAAAACAATTAGTACTAACAAAACTACACTGTAGAATTTTGTTTATTAGTTTTTGTTGTGTTATATCAAAAGTCATGCCACATGCTAGTCAGTTAATATTTTTTAAATTAGATTTTAAATAGTATAATTATAGTTATAACAATGTAATCATAAAAAATATATAAATATATATTTTTTCGTTCCAAATATTATTAAATTAAATAAAAATATAAAATAAATGTAAATGTAAATTATTTCAACGATAGAATCTATTATCTAATGCTATGCGGTTCCTCCATAAAATATATTGATTTAATTAATTTATCATCAATATTATATTATTATTATTGTATAAAGCCTATCTATAAGATAAATTCTTTTCAAACTGAATTCTTTTTGAATGATGTCACTATGGTCAGTTTTAATTTACCAATTTAAAATACAAATATTACTTTGATATTCGGAGTACAGATAAAAACGAAATATCTGTTATAAAACAGCAAAAAGAAGTTTCACTCTATAAATTTTTTTTAGCATATTTACGATTCATTAACTTCAAAATAATATTTGAAGATATAAAAAATAACTAAAGTAAATACAATTAAATTATTTTTATTTCCTCAGGGATGTATGTACTTACAGAGAATTTTATGAGTATTATTATATTATTATTATTATTTTGAAATAAATAAAACAAATTTATTAAAAAATTATATTATGTGTCACTTTATAACTTGCATGTGTTACACGTTAAGGAACACCGAGGACCAATTTGAAGCATTATGACCAGCCACCACTTACAACCTTTCGTTTTCGAGAGATCCTATCAGAATATTACTCAAAATGCATTTTCGAAACCTAGACAAATTGCATCCAAAAACTAGAGAATATTGGTGAATGCATTTTTCGCAGTCTTTCTTGATTTGTACGCATTTAAACTGATATAATTTCCAAATTAGAACAAAAATCTCTGTTTTGAATATAATTCAATTCATTACAATGATTTCTTAAAGTAAAACAAAAACACATTTAGAATTATTCAAGCGTTTAGATGTAATAATAGATTTAAGCCCTGTGACGGGTGTTACGAGTACTCTTACAAAATATGATATCTTGTTGACCAATCATTAGAGTTTAGCTAAACTAGAAATTTTTGTCACAAAATTAATGGCTAGGTTGTGAGTTAAAGAATCGTCCGTTCCTATACTCTAAGTATTTTGTTTATATATTGCTTTTTATATTTTTCTTTTACAAAAAAAGTTTGTGACGGGTGTTACGAGTGTAAATTAAACAAATTCTTAAGTAAATTTTGAGACTTTCTTTATTA
>OY856188.1:214629203-214659203 GCA_963693315.1 Diogma glabrata | reverse complement strand
AATACTGCTGCAACTAAGTTTTTTGATATGGTTGAAAAACTTTATGGATTTTTCGTATATTCCCCTTTTCGATGGAATCGATTACAAGAACAATTAACCTAAAATAGCGAAAACATGTTAAAAAGAGCAACTGGAACGAGATGGTCAGCTAGGTACAAATCAGTTCACGCTTTACATTCTTGTTATTTCAAAGTGTTGCATATTTTAAAAACTTTCCTAAATGAGGAAAGCTTCAGTGATGATAACAAAGCAGTGGTAACAGGTTTGATAAAAAAACTATGTCAATTCGAAAATATTTTGATGCTTGTACTCTGGAAAAGTGTACTAACCAAGTTTAATTTTGTGAATCGAGCATTACAAAAATCTAATATTACTGTCTCGGTGACAAAAAAACTGTTTGATTCAATAGTTACAGATTGGGAAAATAAAGATTACAACAAAATGTTTGATAAAGCCTGTCAGCTTTTAAATTCTATTCTATCTAATATTCAAACCGTAAACAATATTCTAACTCGCTCAAAGTCACAAACACTTTTTCCAGAGGAACAAAAAGACCACCTTGAAAAATCGTTGTTCAAGCCAATTATTAAGGCTTTGCTGTTCAATCTGAAAGAGCGTGCTAAAGTTTATGAAGATCTAGATAGCCAGTACTCGTTTTTGATACAATTAAATTTAATGAGTTATGAATAGATTGCTATAAATTCTTGCAAAGCAATAACCGCAAAATACCCAAAAAATCTCAATGCCAATCAATTGATTGACGAATGTCAATTTGCCAAAATTATTTCACATTTGATAATTTAAATTATGAATCGATGTACAAAACAATGTTCAATGCTAATCTTTCCACCACTTTTCCAAATATCGATATTTTATTACGAATGTTTTTGTGCATGTTTGTCACTAATGTTATAGATGAACGATCATTTTCAAAACTGAAGTTAATCAAAAGTTATTTGCGTAATGCTATGAGTAATGATCGTTTGAACGATTTATCCATTCTTTCTATTGAAAATGAAATTTTGGACGAAATTAAATTCGATGAAATTATAGACCAGTTTGTAACACTTCAGTACAGAAAAAATGTAATTTAAATGCCTGCAAATATATATATTTCAAACATGTCTAGCTTTATTTTCCTTTTTGCTTATGCTTGGGGCCCCTGAATCGCGGGGCCCTGGTGCGGTTGCCTTAAAACTTGTATGATAATCCGCCATATATGTATATATATATATATATATATATATATATATATATATATATATATATATATATATATATATATATATATATATATATTGTTACGTTTTTCCAAACTTACTTCGAATTGGCCTAACTCACAATTCGATAAACGCAATTCCCAATCTCTTCCGAGTTCGATCACTGATTAGTTAGCAAACACACCAGGCTTTATTAAGTATTCAACTCCTTAATTGTTCCACAACAATAGGAAAACAATACAGCGAACAATATTCCTAACTAGAATATTCTTTCAACAGCTTCAGAAACTCCAACGGTTGATTATAGAAATTTCCAGTAATACAACGTTTAAAACAATACACAAATTATTTCTACTTAATAACACTTTAAACTTTATTTACAAAAACTAATTTAAATATCACTTTTATAATTTCGACTTCACTATCGCAGGTTTAAAATAACACTAATTCAAAACTACAAGAGGTAATTTTCTTATATACCTTCTGCAATACTTCTAGATAATTCGACATCACTTTCCAGAAACCTTGAGAAAATATTAGAATATTCGATTATTTTACGTTATGTTGATTTGATTCATAAAATCGTTTATGTTGACCCTATTTCTAAGAAGAAGACAACAACAACAATATTCATTTCATTAATTTGTTTGTTGTGTTTTGTTGATTTTATTTTCCTGGAAGTGACCGTAATCGTCTAAATTTTTCTGTAATCGTAACATTACCCTCCACTTAAGCCTGTTCGTCCGAACAGGATCTAGATCTCTCCTCCAATTGTTGAATCCAAACATATATTTTTTTTTTCTTTTTCTATTTCCCAGGCGGTTTAGAATTGCTTCTGGTCCCTTTCTAAGTTCTTGGCCTTTACTTTGTTCTATGTCCGTCCACCGTGATAAGTATGGATTATCATTATCTCTAAAGTCCTCCTTATCTTTTCCCTTTGAGCGTTTCACATTGCCATGTCTCCGAACCATTCTCATTTTCAGCTGCGATTCGTCCCTGTTTGCAGCTATTTGAACCACCTCTTTTACATCGCTCACTTCGTTATGGGCTTGGACCTGTTTCCTTTTTAACTGTCGGCGTTTGTTTGATTTTCCTCTGCACTGCGAAGTTCCTCATCGCTGCCAATAACTGTTGACTCTGCCTCATTCACATGTAGTGGCATCTCAACATTATTTACCTTTAGGATTCCACATCCAAAATCGAAGACTAATCCGTTCGCCTTCATGAAGTCCATCCCCAAAATGACTTCATCCATAATGTCTGCCACTAGCACCTCTTGTTGATAGCAGTTATTTCCCAATTTTATTTCAGCGATTCTTTTACCTTCTATTTCAGCATATTTTCCAGTTACTGTTTGGAGTTTCACTCCATCTGATGGTTCCCAAACACCGTCAATTAAACCTTTGCGAACGAATGTTCGAGCTGAACCCGTATCCAGTGTCATGAAGCAACCTTTACCTTCAAGTTGTCCGTTGATACCCAAGCTTTCACCATTTACCGCAATTCTTAAAATTGGAATGTAGGCTGCATTCGCCTCACTTTTTGGCTTTACAGTTGCACCTTCAACAGACTTCCGTTGAATAGGAGACGAAGATCTATTACGCTTCCTGTTCCAGCAGTCCTGTGAGATATAGCCCGATTTTCTACATATCCAACACAAGATTTTCCTACTGCTGCTCCTGAACCCTCCGTGCTGCTTGTCTTCGACTCCCATATTCTTCGCAGAAAACGACGATCTATCTGCTTCGTTGTTTTTCTTGCACTCCCGTGCCATGTGGCCCTCTTCATCACATACCCAGCATCTGATGTCGCTTCTATCTCTGTGTGCCAAAACTTCCCCTTTGATGTTCCCCTCTACATTCCTTTTTCTGCATCCACCAGATGGCACACACATCCTCTGTACCATCTCATATTGCATTGCGTATGCGACAGTTTCATGGAAAGTCGCCTTAGGTGTAGTCATTACTTTGATCCTGGTTTCTGGATCTTGGATACCATCAATGAAGGCCTCGATCTTCATTTTCTCCATAAAATATGGTGGAGTGTTCGAGTGTGCCAAATGTACAAGCTTCTCCACTGCCGAGGAATAGTCCTGCAAGCTTTCTCCGTTGCGTTGCAAGCGACCTTTTAACTCGATTCTGTATAACTCCTTTTTATGGTCGCTGCCATATTTACGCTCCAACGCATTCATCACCTCAGCATAACTTTTCCGGTCATTTTCAGCTGCTTCCCCTTTAAGTGCAACTATCATGCAGCAAGACGATTTTCGGCGTTCCAAACATTTTGACAGTCTCGAACTGGAATTTGAAAATACCGAAGGATGTTGTTCCATCGTACGATGGTGGTTTTAGTTTGATATTTGCTACTTGATGTACCACCTGGGGAGCAACTTTAGTCGTTTCAACATCCTGCAGCCGTTTTTCAAAATCATCAACTTTCGTCAACATTTTATGTTCAAATTCCTGAATTTCTGTTTCAATTTTCTCGACTTTTACATCGAATGCAGTTGACATTTGTAAAAGTTTCTCATCCAAATGTTGATGTATTCCAGCTTTCAACTCATTTATTTGCTGGTTCATCTCATCTTTATTTGCAGCAAGTGTTGCAGTAATCTCTTCTTTATTAACAGCCATGTTATTGTTGACTGTTTCCAACTGTTGGTTGATGTTGCAGCTTTGTTGATCAAATTTTTGATTCAGCTCGTTTTTATTGGCAACCATATTAGCGTTTACAACATCCAGTTTTTGATTCATATTCAAATTTATTTGTTGCATCATAGCCATTAACTGCGTAAAATCACAATTTCCAGATGGTAATGTTGTTGTTGTTTCTGCAACAAAACTTTTCTCCTCATCAGCTGCCACTAGATCATTATTTGTACTAATCACTCCAACTTTCCACGTCCATTCCATTGGCTTCCATACCTTGTCGAAGCCGTAGCATTAATTCAGTTTTGTTTCCTCTTGTTGACAATCCACGTTGTTCTAGTTCTTTCTTTAACTCAAGAACCTTCAAATCACTTAATAAAACCATTATTAACAGCTAACTAATCTGCCGATGTCACCAATGTTACGTTTTTCTATCCTTCCTTCGAATTGACCTAACTCACAATTCGATAAACGCAATTCCCAATCTCTTCCGAGTTCGATCACTGATTAGTTAGCAAACACACCAGGCTTTATTAAGTATTCAACTCCTTAATTGTTCCACAACAATAGGAAAACAATACAGCGAACAATATTCCTAACTAGAATATTCTTTCAACAGCTTCAGAAACTCCAACGCTTGATTATAGAAATTTCCAGTAATACAACGTTTAAAACAGTACACAAATTATTTCTACTTAATAACACTTTAAACTTTATTTACAAAAACTAATTTAAATATCACTTTTATAATTTCGACTTCACTATCGCAGGTTTAAAATAACACTAATTCAAAACTACAAGAGGTAATTTTCTTATATACCTTCTGCAATACTTCTAGATAATTCGACATCACTTTCCAGAAACCTTGAAAATATTAGAATATTCGATTATTTTACGTTATGTTGATTTGATTCATAAAATCGTTTATGTTGACCCTATTTCTAAGAAGAAGACAACAACAACAATATTCATTTCATTAATTTGTTTGTTGTGTTTTGTTGATTTTATTTTCCTGGAAGTGACCGTAATCGTCTAAATTTTTCTGTAATCGTAACATTACCCTCCACTTAAGCCTGTTCGTCCCGAACAGGATCTAGATCTCTCCTCCAATTGTTGAATCCAAACATATATTTTTTTTTTCTTTTTCTATTTCCCAGGCGGTTTAGAATTGCTTCTGGTCCCTTTCTAAGTTCTTGGCCTTTACTTTGTTCTATGTCCGTCCACCGTGATAAGTATGGATTATCATTATCTCTAAAGTCCTCCTTATCTTTTCCCTTTGAGCGTTTCACATTGCCATGTCTCCGAACCATTCTCATTTTCAGCTGCGATTCGTCCCTGTTTGCAGCTATTTGAACCACCTCTTTTACATCGCTCACTTCGTTATGGGCTTGGACCTGTTTCCTTTTTAACTGTCGGCGTTTGTTTGATTTTCCTCTGCACTGCGAAGTTCCTCATCGCTGCCAATAACTGTTGACTCTGCCTCATTCACATGTAGTGGCATCTCAACATTATTTACCTTTAGGATTCCACATCCAAAATCGAAGACTAATCCGTTCGCCTTCATGAAGTCCATCCCCAAAATGACTTCATCCATAATGTCTGCCACTAGCACCTCTTGTTGATAGCAGTTATTTCCCAATTTTATTTCAGCGATTCTTTTACCTTCTATTTCAGCATATTTTCCAGTTACTGTTTGGAGTTTCACTCCATCTGATGGTTCCCAAACACCGTCAATTAAACCTTTGCGAACGAATGTTCGAGCTGAACCCGTATCCAGTGTCATGAAGCAACCTTTACCTTCAAGTTGTCCGTTGATACCCAAGCTTTCACCATTTACCGCAATTCTTAAAATTGGAATGTAGGCTGCATTCGCCTCACTTTTTGGCTTTACAGTTGCACCTTCAACAGACTTCCGTTGAATAGGAGACGAAGATCTATTACGCTTCCTGTTCCAGCAGTCCTGTGAGATATAGCCCGATTTTCTACATATCCAACACAAGATTTTCCTACTGCTGCTCCTGAACCCTCCGTGCTGCTTGTCTTCGACTCCCATATTCTTCGCAGAAAACGACGATCTATCTGCTTCGTTGTTTTTCTTGCACTCCCGTGCCATGTGGCCCTCTTCATCACATACCCAGCATCTGATGTCGCTTCTATCTCTGTGTGCCAAAACTTCCCCTTTGATGTTCCCCTCTACATTCCTTTTTCTGCATCCACCAGATGGCACACACATCCTCTGTACCATCTCATATTGCATTGCGTATGCGACAGTTTCATGGAAAGTCGCCTTAGGTGTAGTCATTACTTTGATCCTGGTTTCTGGATCTTGGATACCATCAATGAAGGCCTCGATCTTCATTTTCTCCATAAAATATGGTGGAGTGTTCGAGTGTGCCAAATGTACAAGCTTCTCCACTGCCGAGGAATAGTCCTGCAAGCTTTCTCCGTTGCGTTGCAAGCGACCTTTTAACTCGATTCTGTATAACTCCTTTTTATGGTCGCTGCCATATTTACGCTCCAACGCATTCATCACCTCAGCATAACTTTTCCGGTCATTTTCAGCTGCTTCCCCTTTAAGTGCAACTATCATGCAGCAAGACGATTTTCGGCGTTCCAAACATTTTGACAGTCTCGAACTGGAATTTGAAAATACCGAAGGATGTTGTTCCATCGTACGATGGTGGTTTTAGTTTGTACTTGATGTACCACCTGGGGAGCAACTTTAGTCGTTTCAACATCCTGCAGCCGTTTTTCAAAATCATCAACTTTCGTCAACATTTTATGTTCAAATTCCTGAATTTCTGTTTCAATTTTCTCGACTTTTACATCGAATGCAGTTGACATTTGTAAAAGTTTCTCATCCAAATGTTGATGTATTCCAGCTTTCAACTCATTTATTTGCTGGTTCATCTCATCTTTATTTGCAGCAAGTGTTGCAGTAATCTCTTCTTTATTAACAGCCATGTTATTGTTGACTGTTTCCAACTGTTGGTTGATGTTGCAGCTTTGTTGATCAAATTTTTGATTCAGCTCGTTTTTATTGGCAACCATATTAGCGTTTACAACATCCAGTTTTTGATTCATATTCAAATTTATTTGTTGCATCATAGCCATTAACTGCGTAAAATCACAATTTCCAGATGGTAATGTTGTTGTTGTTTCTGCAACAAAACTTTTCTCCTCATCAGCTGCCACTAGATCATTATTTGTACTAATCACTCCAACTTTCCACGTCCATTCCATTGGCTTCCATACCTTGTCGAAGCCGTAGCATTAATTCAGTTTTGTTTCCTCTTGTTGACAATCCACGTTGTTCTAGTTCTTTCTTTAACTCAAGAACCTTCAAATCACTTAATAAAACCATTATTAACAGCTAACTAATCTGCCGATGTCACCAATGTTACGTTTTTCTATCCTTCCTTCGAATTGACCTAACTCACAATTCGATAAACGCAATTCCCAATCTCTTCCGAGTTCGATCACTGATTAGTTAGCAAACACACCAGGCTTTATTAAGTATTCAACTCCTTAATTGTTCCACAACAATAGGAAAACAATACAGCGAACAATATTCCTAACTAGAATATTCTTTCAACAGCTTCAGAAACTCCAACGCTTGATTATAGAAATTTCCAGTAATACAACGTTTAAAACAGTACACAAATTATTTCTACTTAATAACACTTTAAACTTTATTTACAAAAACTAATTTAAATATCACTTTTATAATTTCGACTTCACTATCGCAGGTTTAAAATAACACTAATTCAAAACTACAAGAGGTAATTTTCTTATATACCTTCTGCAATACTTCTAGATAATTCGACATCACTTTCCAGAAACCTTGAAAATATTAGAATATTCGATTATTTTACGTTATGTTGATTTGATTCATAAAATCGTTTATGTTGACCCTATTTCTAAGCAGAAGACATAAACAACAATATTCATTTCATTAATTTGTTTGTTGTGTTTTGTTGATTTTATTTTCCTGGAAGTGACCGTAATCGTCTAAATTTTTCTGTAATCGTAACAATATATATATATACATATATATATATATATATATATATATATATATATATATATATATATATATATATATATATATATATATATATATATATATATATATATATATATATATATATATATATATATATATATATATATATATATATATATATATATATATATATATATATATATATATATATATATATATATATATATATATGTATATATATATATTGTTACGATTACAGAAAAATTTAGACGATTACGGTCACTTCCAGGAAAATAAAATCAACAAAACACAACAAACAAATTAATGAAATGAATATTGTTGTTTATGTCTTCTGCTTAGAAATAGGGTCAACATAAACGATTTTATGAATCAAATCAACATAACGTAAAATAATCGAATATTCTAATATTTTCAAGGTTTCTGGAAAGTGATGTCGAATTATCTAGAAGTATTGCAGAAGGTATATAAGAAAATTACCTCTTGTAGTTTTGAATTAGTGTTATTTTAAACCTGCGATAGTGAAGTCGAAATTATAAAAGTGATATTTAAATTAGTTTTTGTAAATAAAGTTTAAAGTGTTATTAAGTAGAAATAATTTGTGTACTGTTTTAAACGTTGTATTACTGGAAATTTCTATAATCAAGCGTTGGAGTTTCTGAAGCTGTTGAAAGAATATTCTAGTTAGGAATATTGTTCGCTGTATTGTTTTCCTATTGTTGTGGAACAATTAAGGAGTTGAATACTTAATAAAGCCTGGTGTGTTTGCTAACTAATCAGTGATCGAACTCGGAAGAGATTGGGAATTGCGTTTATCGAATTGTGAGTTAGGTCAATTCGAAGGAAGGATAGAAAAACGTAACATTGGTGACATCGGCAGATTAGTTAGCTGTTAATAATGGTTTTATTAAGTGATTTGAAGGTTCTTGAGTTAAAGAAAGAACTAGAACAACGTGGATTGTCAACAAGAGGAAACAAAACTGAATTAATGCTACGGCTTCGACAAGGTATGGAAGCCAATGGAATGGACGTGGAAAGTTGGAGTGATTAGTACAAATAATGATCTAGTGGCAGCTGATGAGGAGAAAAGTTTTGTTGCAGAAACAACAACAACATTACCATCTGGAAATTGTGATTTTACGCAGTTAATGGCTATGATGCAACAAATAAATTTGAATATGAATCAAAAACTGGATGTTGTAAACGCTAATATGGTTGCCAATAAAAACGAGCTGAATCAAAAATTTGATCAACAAAGCTGCAACATCAACCAACAGTTGGAAACAGTCAACAATAACATGGCTGTTAATAAAGAAGAGATTACTGCAACACTTGCTGCAAATAAAGATGAGATGAACCAGCAAATAAATGAGTTGAAAGCTGGAATACATCAACATTTGGATGAGAAACTTTTACAAATGTCAACTGCATTCGATGTAAAAGTCGAGAAAATTGAAACAGAAATTCAGGAATTTGAACATAAAATGTTGACGAAAGTTGATGATTTTGAAAAACGGCTGCAGGATGTTGAAACGACTAAAGTTGCTCCCCAGGTGGTACATCAAGTAGCAAATATCAAACTAAAACCACCATCGTACGATGGAACAACATCCTTCGGTATTTTCAAATTCCAGTTCGAGACTGTCAAAATGTTTGGAACGCCGAAAATCGTCTTGCTGCATGATAGTTGCACTTAAAGGGGAAGCAGCTGAAAATGACCGGAAAAGTTATGCTGAGGTGATGAATGCGTTGGAGCGTAAATATGGCAGCGACCATAAAAAGGAGTTATACAGAATCGAGTTAAAAGGTCGCTTGCAACGCAACGGAGAAAGCTTGCAGGACTATTCCTCGGCAGTGGAGAAGCTTGTACATTTGGCACACTCGAACACTCCACCATATTTTATGGAGAAAATGAAGATCGAGGCCTTCATTGATGGTATCCAAGATCCAGAAACCAGGATCAAAGTAATGACTACACCTAAGGCGACTTTCCATGAAACTGTCGCATACGCAATGCAATATGAGATGGTACAGAGGATGTGTGTGCCATCTGGTTGATGCAGAAAAAGGAATGTAGAGGGGAACATCAAAGGGGAAGTTTTGGCACACAGAGATAGAAGCGACATCAGATGCTGGGTATGTGATGAAGAGGGCCACATGGCACGGGAGTGCAAGAAAAACAACGAAGCAGATAGATCGTCGTTTTCTGCGAAGAATATGGGAGTCGAAGACAAGCAGCACGGAGGGTTCAGGAGCAGCAGTAGGAAAATCTCGTGTTGGATATGTAGAAAATCGGGCTATATCTCACAGGACTGCTGGAACAGGAAGCGTAATAGATCTTCGTCTCCTATTCAACGGAAGTCTGTTGAAGGTGCAACTGTAAAGCCAAAAAGTGAGGCGAATGCAGCCTACATTCCAATTTTAAGAATTGCGGTAAATGGTGAAAGCTTGGGTATCAACGGACAACTTGAAGGTAAAGGTTGCTTCATGACACTGGATACGGGTTCAGCTCGAACATTCGTTCGCAAAGGTTTAATTGACGGTGTTTGGGAACCATCAGATGGAGTGAAACTCCAAACAGTAACTGGAAAATATGCTGAAATAGAAGGTAAAAGAATCGCTGAAATAAAATTGGGAAATAACTGCTATCAACAAGAGGTGCTAGTGGCAGACATTATGGATGAAGTCATTTTGGGGATGGACTTCATGAAGGCGAACGGATTAGTCTTCGATTTTGGATGTGGAATCCTAAAGGTAAATAATGTTGAGATGCCACTACATGTGAATGAGGCAGAGTCAACAGTTATTGGCAGCGATGAGGAACTTCGCAGTGCAGAGGAAAATCAAACAAACGCCGACAGTTAAAAAGGAAACAGGTCCAAGCCCATAACGAAGTGAGCGATGTAAAAGAGGTGGTTCAAATAGCTGCAAACAGGGACGAATCGCAGCTGAAAATGAGAATGGTTCGGAGACATGGCAATGTGAAACGCTCAAAGGGAAAAGATAAGGAGGACTTTAGAGATAATGATAATCCATACTTATCACGGTGGACGGACATAGAACAAAGTAAAGGCCAAGAACTTAGAAAGGGACCAGAAGCAATTCTAAACCGCCTGGGAAATAGAAAAAGAAAAAAAAAATATATGTTTGGATTCAACAATTGGAGGAGAGATCTAGATCCTGTTCGGGACGAACAGGCTTAAGTGGAGGGTAATGTTACGATTACAGAAAAATTTAGACGATTACGGTCACTTCCAGGAAAATAAAATCAACAAAACACAACAAACAAATTAATGAAATGAATATTGTTGTTGTTGTCTTCTTCTTAGAAATAGGGTCAACATAAACGATTTTATGAATCAAATCAACATAACGTAAAATAATCGAATATTCTAATATTTTCTCAAGGTTTCTGGAAAGTGATGTCCAATTATCTAGAAGTATTGCAGAAGGTATATAAGAAAATTACCTCTTGTAGTTTTGAATTAGTGTTATTTTAAACCTGCGATAGTGAAGTCGAAATTATAAAAGTGATATTTAAATTAGTTTTTGTAAATAAAGTTTAAAGTGTTATTAAGTAGAAATAATTTGTGTATTGTTTTAAACGTTGTATTACTGGAAATTTCTATAATCAACCGTTGGAGTTTCTGAAGCTGTTGAAAGAATATTCTAGTTAGGAATATTGTTCGCTGTATTGTTTTCCTATTGTTGTGGGACAATTAAGGAGTTGAATACTTAATAAAGCCTGGTGTGTTTGCTAACTAATCAGTGATCGAACTCGGAAGAGATTGGGAATTGCGTTTATCGAATTGTGAGTTAGGCCAATTCGAAGTAAGTTTGGAAAAACGTAACAATATATATATATATATATATATATATATATATATATATATATATATATATATATATATATATATATATATATATATATATATATATATATATATATATATATATATATATATATATATATATATATATATATATATATATATATACATATATGGCGGATTATCATACAAGTTTTAAGGCAACCGCACCAGGGCCCCGCGATTCAGGGGCCCCAAGCATAAGCAAAAAGGAAAATAAAGCCAGACATGTTTGAAATATATATATTTGCAGGCATTTAAATTACATTTTTTCTGTACTGAAGTGTTACAAACTGGTCTATAATTTCATCGAATTTAATTTCGTCCAAAATTTCATTTTCAATAGAAAGAATGGATAAATCGTTCAAACGATCATTACTCATAGCATTACGCAAATAACTTTTGATTAACTTCAGTTTTGAAAATGATCGTTCATCTATAACATTAGTGACAAACATGCACAAAAACATTCGTAATAAAATATCGATATTTGGAAAAGTGGTGGAAAGATTAGCATTGAACATTGTTTTGTACATCGATTCATAATTTAAATTATCAAATGTGAAATAATTTTGGCAAATTGACATTCGTCAATCAATTGATTGGCATTGAGATCTTTTGGGTATTTTGCGGTTATTGCTTTGCAAGAATTTATAGCAATCTATTCATAACTCATTAAATTTAATTGTATCAAAAACGAGTACTGGCTATCTAGATCTTCATAAACTTTAGCACGCTCTTTCAGATTGAACAGCAAAGCCTTAATAATTGGCTTGAACAACGATTTTTCAAGGTGGTCTTTTTGTTCCTCTGGAAAAAGTGTTTGTGACTTTGAGCGAGTTCGAATATTGTTTACGGTTTGAATATTAGATAGAATAGAATTTAAAAGCTGACAGGCTTTATCAAACATTTTGTTGTAATCTTTATTTTCCCAATCTGTAACTATTGAATCAAACAGTTTTTTTGTCACCGAGACAGTAATATTAGATTTTTGTAATGCTCGATTCACAAAATTAAACTTGGTTAGTACACTTTTCCAGAGTACAAGCATCAAAATATTTTCGAATTGACATAGTTTTTTTATCAAACCTGTTACCACTGCTTTGTTATCATCACTGAAGCTTTCCTCATTTAGGAAAGTTTTTAAAATATGCAACACTTTGAAATAACAAGAATGTAAAGCGTGAACTGATTTGTACCTAGCTGACCATCTCGTTCCAGTTGCTCTTTTTAACATGTTTTCGCTATTTTAGGTTAATTGTTCTTGTAATCGATTCCATCGAAAAGGGGAATATACGAAAAATCCATAAAGTTTTTCAACCATATCAAAAAACTTAGTTGCAGCAGTATTGCCAGAAACACTATTTTTACCGACTAAATTTAATGAATGCGCAAAGCAAGGGACAAAAATTGCTGTTTCATTTGTTTGACAAATCAATCTTTGTAGGCCACCATAAATACCTGCCATATTGTAAGCGTTGTCAACAGCTTCAGAAACTCCAACGCTTGATTATAGAAATTTCCAGTAATACAACGTTTAAAACAATACACAAATTATTTCTACTTAATAACACTTTAAACTTTATTTACAAAAATTAATTTAAATATCACTTTTATAATTTCGACTTCACTATCGCAGGTTTAAAATAACACTAATTCAAAACTACAAGAGGTAATTTTCTTATATACCTTCTGCAATACTTCTAGATAATTCGACATCACTTTCCAGAAACCTTGAAAATATTAGAATATTCGATTATTTTACGTTATGTTGATTTGATTCATAAAATCGTTTATGTTGACCCTATTTCTAAGCAGAAGACATAAACAACAATATTCATTTCATTAATTTGTTTGTTGTGTTTTGTTGATTTTATTTTCCTGGAAGTGACCGTAATCGTCTAAATTTTTCTGTAATCGTAACAATATATATATATACATATATATATATATATATATATATATATATATATATATATATATATATATATATATATATATATATATATATATATATATATATATATATATATATATATATATATATATATATATATATATATATATATATATATATATATATATATATATTAGACTGGTCGTTAAAAACTAAATTTTGCGAGACGCCCCCTATAAAAATTCTTTGTGGTCAACAAATCTCAACGGCATTATTTTTTTTTTTTAGTCAAAAGAACACGTGCCGAAATTCGTAGAAAGAATTCGTAGATTTTTTCAAATATCTCATAAAATATGCAGATGTCAAAAAAAATTACATAACCGCTTTTGTAGGAAATTTAATTCTCTACAAAAAAGATCTGAGGAGTTTTTTCCGTAAAATGTATAGTTCTCATGATATTTTGAAAATGAACTTGTAAGTTTTCGTAATTTATAAAAAACATTAAAAATAAAGATGACGAAAAAGTCCTAATTTTCTTGTTATGCTCCAGAGCTGTCCAACTGGCGGCCCAGTTGGTCAATTTATTTTGGCCCTTGCTTTTGAGAACAAATTTCGTTTAATTTGGTCCACCAAAACATTAATAATAAAATATATTTCGTTTCATTTATAAATTTAGTAATGTAAATACATACATATTAGAAATTATATTTTACTGCAAAATTGTTTTAAATTAAGATGCACATTGAAAAAAACATGTTTTATTTCCAATCGAAATGCAGTTGTCTCAACCTCGCAAATATGGCAAATCGAACTCCGAAATTGATTCAACGTCTATATAGTTACAGAACGATGTAGTTGAGACAACCTCACGGAGTGTTTATGTGAATATAAAATATAGTTCAATTAATTTCAAATATTTCAATTTTAAAATGGAAAATTAATGATATAATGCCAAAGTAAATTTTTTTCATGAAATTAGTTATTAACTTTATTCAACTACTTTTATATTGCTTGTAACACTTTATATTTTAAATAAACCTCACTCTGTTGTCAGGACAACATTTACAATAGAGGCAGAAAGTATGAGGCATCCTTTAAATTTTAGTGAAAAAGCAAAAATTAAATATGCACTTAATTTTATTGTGTTATAATAATATTGAAATATAAAACTTTAATTTTTTAACACCGAATTAAAAGTAACTTAGCCCACGTTTACGTTTATTTAACCCAATATTGGACTTATCAAAATAACCACCCATTTGTTTAATAATTGCTGCATAAATTCTTGGCATTCTACCGACTAATTTGTCAAGATATTCTGCATCAAAATTACCCCACACTGACTGGAGTATCGATGGGGTTGCATTCAGGAGTTTGTGGTGGCCACTGCAATACTGTAAGCACTCTTTTCTTTTCCAAATTCTTTAAAAATTGCGTGCATATCTTTCTTTTATGTTTGGGATAATTATCCTGTATAAAGACTTATTGATTCCGAAATAGTTTCTTAGCTAATGGCACAACTTGGGTTTCTAGAATTTTTCTATACATTTCCTTATTCATAATCACCATAATTCTGTGCAAGCTACTTGCCACCATGTTTCACAGTCAATCAAGTCATCTTGTGCAGTCATCTAAATCATTCTCCATCTCTGTGTAGTACGGAAATTCTTCACTTGGTTCCAAACATTAGAAACTGCAGTTCACATGGCTTTCCATCACTGTCGAGGTGACCAATATTTGTGTGCCAGTGCCTATTTTAACCGTTTTTCCTTATTTCCTGGTTGCAGTAATGATTTCCGTGCGGCGACTCGTTCATTAAGACCTTTTTCTCGAATACTACTTTTTATTTTAGACACACTAGCTTTCGGATCATGAAATTGATCGTACTTCAGAGTAACTTCGCCGGATAGACGTCTATTTAATAGAGAGATATTCGCTATTTCAATTTTTTGCCGTTTTGATGTATTTTTTGGGCAGCAAGAACGTTTTTTTTGAGTCGTGAGTGTCTGGAGCACGATAGCGCGCAAACGTACGTTGGACAGCTAATCGCGAAATATTCATTTTTAAGCAATTTAAACTTGAGAATTTTATTCTTCGTGATAAACAAATATTCTCTCACGTTGAATTAGTGATAATTCTTATCTTTTAATCATTTTATCGCAGAACATTGTAAAAAATGTCCTTTATAGACTAAGATTTTAAAAAAATATAGATTTACCGTTATTTCTTAATGTAAATATGTGTGTACGCTAAGGAACCTCAGTTTTATTAGAAAACAACACAATAATTTTAAATGCAGGTACATTAATCACTTTATGAAGATATTTACTTTAAGGAATTTTTCGCCTATTTTCCATAAATGTCTGTATATATTTTTTTAATTTTTTTAAATCACTCCTGAAATATAGTTATATGTTCAACAAATTGTGGTTGTTAAGACAAATTTAAATATCTAAAATAGTTGCGATATGTATACAACTTCAAAAGTTATTTTGATTTATTTAACATACCTCATACTTTCTGCCCCTACTGTATATATAGTTGTCCCAATCACATTGATCTTGTTTGGAAGTATTTTTTCTTTGTTTAAAAAATAAACTACCAACTTTGAGATGAGGTTGTCATTACTTCAACTTTTTTTTCAGTGCAGTATTTTTATATGTAATAAAAATACAATTCTAAATAAGGATATTGCTCACACCAGCCAAATATTAATTTTTATCCGGACTGTGGATGCTGATTTTAACTCTTTTGAGGAGCTATTAAAACTCGCGTCACTTCACGAGAACACGAAAGGCGAAGACATTTTCAAAGAACTCAAAAGTGCAGTAACGAACGTCACTAATTTTAAGAAATGTACAGCCATTGTGACTGATGGTGCCAAATCTATGACCGGCCAAAATATTGGGCTCAAAGGATTGATGAAAGCAGATTGTAGTAATTGTTGAATGCTACACTGTATTATTCATCAAGAAAGTTTGTGTGGGTCTACAATGGGAATGAGAAATAATGGACACGGCTACGAAAATAACCAACAAAATAAGAGGTGGAAATCGTGCACTTACCTTACTTTATCGAAATAGATATTAAAAAAATTTTATCAGAACAGCGTCATTTGCAGTTATCACATTGAAACTTTTAATATTTTAAGTATAATTTTATGAATAAATGATGCATACATACTGAATTTTTATGTAAGAAAATGAATTAATAAATATTATTATATGTAGAAAAGTTATTATCTAGTTATTAAATAAAGTATATGTTGGCCCGGCTAAGTCGTTAAAAATATTATTTGGCCCGCGATCATTGGAAAGTTGGACAGCGCTGGCTATAGAATGAAATGTATAAAAAAATAATCGTGACAAAAAAAATCAAAATTAGTACATTTTCGTCAAAGTTTTCATCATTTGGTTTTACGAGTTTCGAAGAATTTCAAGTTTCATTTCAAAATATCATCAGAAACATAGGGGTTAGGAAAAAAATGACTTGGACATTTTTTGTATAAAATTAAATTTCCTACAAAAATGATTAAATAATTTTTTTTGACATCTGCGTATTTTATGAGATATTAACGATTTTATCAAAAAATCAACTTCAATGATTTTGCGGCACGTGTTCTTCTTTTGACTTAAAAAAAAAATAAAGCCGTTGTGGTTTTTTGACCACAAAGAATTTTTCTAGGGGGCGTCTCAGAAAATTTAGATTTTAACGACCAGTCTAATATATATATATATATATATATATATATATATATATATATATATATATATATATATATATATATATATATATATATATATATATATATATATATATATATATATATATATATATATATATATATATATATATATATATATATATATATATATATATATATATATATATATATATATATATATATATATATATATATATATATATATATATATATATATACAGTCAAACTTCCATAAATCGAACTTCTATTATTCGAATTTCTCTATAAATCGTATTAATATTTCGAATTAAAATTTTGAATTTCTTTATAAATCGTTTCTATATTTCGAAATTTCCCTAAATCGAACTAAAATTGATGGCTTTTGGTGGTTCGAATTATGGAAGTTTCACTGTATATATATATATATATATATATATATATATATATATATATATATATATATATATATATATATATATATATATATATTAGAGTGGTCCAACATTATATATATATATATATATATATATATATATATATATATATATATATATATATATATATATATATATATATATATATATATATATATATATATATATATATATATATATATATATATATATATATATATATATATATATATATATATATATATATATGTATATATATATATATATATATATATATATATATATATATATATATATATATATATATATATATATATATATATATGTATATATATATATTAGAGTGGTCCAACATTATATGGAGAAAAAAAAATTTTTGATATCGGAATTGCAGTCCCTCTAATTTTTTTTCTTTTGTTATTTTAATAAACTGACATAAATATTAGAACAATACATTGGTATTTAGAGGTCGCTCATGAGTCATGAATATCACGACTTAGTCCAAAATTCCTCTTGCACTAGGATATGTCAAGCCAAGGCCACTTTTGACTTACTCAATCTCTGGTAAGTCACTGAAGATGTTATAGGAATTTCATCTGACACTATTGCTTCTTACACAGGGTTTGATAAGGGAGCATGCGTTCTGCTAGAGAAATTACTTAACAGAAATCTTCTTCACTCCGCATGTCGTTATCACATTCATGAATTGATCATCATTGAAGTATTTACCCTTCTGTTTGGCCCTACTAGTGGTCCTAACATTAGACTTTTTAGTGGTCCAAACATTAGTCTAGCATTAGTCAAACTAATTATAAATCATAAGACGAAGACGAAGGTGTAGTGACCCGCTATTGCAGGAAATGAAGCAAAATGTTGGGTCATGTTTGAGAAAGTTCTTATCTGAAGACAGTTCCTATATTCATAGAAATGATTATAGATAAATAAGCTACTTATGCTTAATAATTATGGGATCTGAAGTACCAAACAAGCAGCAATATCACTTTTCTTTACCAGGAGCCTACCATATAGCCCGGTGGATGGCTAAAGTCATATACTGCTTCAAGATATATCTTTTTAGAGAGCAATTCAAACTGAGAGTATCTGAAAAAAAGTTTTAAATGAATTCAGCCTGTTTGCTTCACATGTTTATGTTACAGCTTGGATTGCATGTCCTCTGTCTGCTGATGCACCGATTAATGACTTAAATTTGGTCAAAGCTATCAAACAGTTTTCAAAAGTAAATGTTTCTGTAACCAGAGCTGCCATGAAAAAGTTATAAAACCATTTTAGGTATTTGGGACCCGAAATGGTCTCACTATCCTTATTCGCATCCAAAGTTGTCAATGCTGAAAAGAAACAAATAGTGAATGCTATGGTTTTGAATGGCAATGACTGGTTTGTTCATGAGATGCTTTATGCCGCTTAAGAAGTAGCTGCACTTGAAAACAGTGAACTTCACGATTTAATAAAACCGTCATCTAGCGATTCCTTACAGTTGCTGGGGCAAGATATTTCTGTTCTTGCAGAAAGTGAACCAGATGCTTGGCATAGCTTACCTATATATGTAAGGGCAGCCAAAACAATCAGGTCTTTAAAAGTTGTGAATGACATAGCAGTATTGGTCTCATGTCTGCATCAAACTAATCTTTAACAAAGAACGAATCGGAAATTCAACGATTCATCCAAGTCGTTGAAAATCACAGGCAGCGTATATTGGATTGTGGATACGTCGAAGAAGACTCTGATGAAATGTTCTACGTCTACATTGTTTAATCTATAATTTTAATTGCTGAAAATTATGCATATCTAAATTAATATGTATTTATTGTATAGTTTTTCTCTTCACATTGAATTTAGCTCTTGTATTCTTATATTTTATATAAATGTACATTATATTTTTACTTATGTTAAGATTTTGCAACAATTTGAAATTATTTGCTGATCTATTTGCATTTCTTTAATGATGAATAAAATTTAATCCTCATCTTACTTTTTGTTTTTGTTATAAATTCGGATATAAAAAAAAAAAATTTCAAACTTTGACCTTTGACTTCTATGAGCGACCTTTAAATTTATTTCAAAATTTCTAAAACTTCGCATGTCAAATTTGGCATATAAAAGGAAAAAAATTGGGGGGTCTGCATTATGAATTTCAAAAAAATATTTTTTGGACCACTCTAATATATATATATATATATATATATATATATATATATATATATATATATATATATATATATATATATATATATATATATATATATATATATATATATATATATATATATATATATATATATATATATATATATATATATATGTATATATATATATATATATATATATATATATATATATATATATATATATATATATATATATATATATATATATATATCCCAAGTAACATTTTGTATATATTATAGTCACAAACTATTGTTGTTTTATTTACGGAACACATACTGTTCTCAAAATAGGTTGCGGTATTTATACTTCTACAAAATATTGTTTCTGATTGTACACAGTAAAGCTACAGTGTAGTAGTAAACTTATAGCTTCGAATGTAACGTTTCTGATTATGTACTATGTAACTGTATTATTACTTCTACAAAATGACTACATTGTGTAAAGTCTACGAGAGTTTATAGCTACATTGTAAATATACTAAACGTTGGCCTTGTAAATGTATTTTTACATTTACAGATTAATTACAAAACTTTATTTTATTGAGAACTTATATACTTACCGTATATTTACGGGACATTTACATTAGGAATGTATTTATACTGTCACATAATTTATACAGTTTTCTTAAGTCAAAATTTTTTGTTTAATAAAAGACGTCTGTTCCCATCGTGCGATGATAAAGAAATTTATTGCCAGCTTTCAGTGATAGACGACTCAATATATTGGGCATTAGTTAATCGAATCTTAAGTCTTAATTAATTTAAGAGTTACTTGTGATTTTAAAGTTTCGTGGATTTAATTTCTAACCGAAGGATCCCCGAAAATTATTGCAAACACTTCAAAATATAAATATTATTTTGACGGGTAGTGGAAAGCTTTGGTATTATGAGCTAATACGTTGGTTGAAGTTTTCGAATTGGGATCACTTAATTAATATTTCAGTTACCTTTAACATTGACGGCCTTCCCATTTTTAATAGCAAAAAGAATTTTGGTCGATTTTATGTATAACCGATCATTCGGAATTCGGAGACCATTTGCATTTTATCATAATTTTATATTATATTTTATATATATATATATATATATATATATATATTAGAGTGGTCCAACATTATATATATATATATATATATATATATATATATATATATATATATATATATATATATATATATATATATATATATATATGTATATATATATATATATATATATATATATATATATATATATATATATATATATATATATATATATATATATATGTATATATATATATTAGAGTGGTCCAACATTATATGGAGAAAAAAAAATTTTTGATATCGGAATTGCAGTCCCTCTAATTTTTTTTCTTTTGTTATTTTAATAAACTGACATAAATATTAGAACAATACATTGGTATTTAGAGGTCGCTCATGAGTCATGAATATCACGACTTAGTCCAAAATTCCTCTTGCACTAGGATATGTCAAGCCAAGGCCACTTTTGACTTACTCAATCTCTGGTAAGTCACTGAAGATGTTATAGGAATTTCATCTGACACTATTGCTTCTTACACAGGGTTTGATAAGGGAGCATGCGTTCTGCTAGAGAAATTACTTAACAGAAATCTTCTTCACTCCGCATGTCGTTATCACATTCATGAATTGATCATCATTGAAGTATTTACCCTTCTGTTTGGCCCTACTAGTGGTCCTAACATTAGACTTTTTAGTGGTCCAAACATTAGTCTAGCATTAGTCAAACTAATTATAAATCATAAGACGAAGACGAAGGTGTAGTGACCCGCTATTGCAGGAAATGAAGCAAAATGTTGGGTCATGTTTGAGAAAGTTCTTATCTGAAGACAGTTCCTATATTCATAGAAATGATTATAGATAAATAAGCTACTTATGCTTAATAATTATGGGATCTGAAGTACCAAACAAGCAGCAATATCACTTTTCTTTACCAGGAGCCTACCATATAGCCCGGTGGATGGCTAAAGTCATATACTGCTTCAAGATATATCTTTTTAGAGAGCAATTCAAACTGAGAGTATCTGAAAAAAAGTTTTAAATGAATTCAGCCTGTTTGCTTCACATGTTTATGTTACAGCTTGGATTGCATGTCCTCTGTCTGCTGATGCACCGATTAATGACTTAAATTTGGTCAAAGCTATCAAACAGTTTTCAAAAGTAAATGTTTCTGTAACCAGAGCTGCCATGAAAAAGTTATAAAACCATTTTAGGTATTTGGGACCCGAAATGGTCTCACTATCCTTATTCGCATCCAAAGTTGTCAATGCTGAAAAGAAACAAATAGTGAATGCTATGGTTTTGAATGGCAATGACTGGTTTGTTCATGAGATGCTTTATGCCGCTTAAGAAGTAGCTGCACTTGAAAACAGTGAACTTCACGATTTAATAAAACCGTCATCTAGCGATTCCTTACAGTTGCTGGGGCAAGATATTTCTGTTCTTGCAGAAAGTGAACCAGATGCTTGGCATAGCTTACCTATATATGTAAGGGCAGCCAAAACAATCAGGTCTTTAAAAGTTGTGAATGACATAGCAGTATTGGTCTCATGTCTGCATCAAACTAATCTTTAACAAAGAACGAATCGGAAATTCAACGATTCATCCAAGTCGTTGAAAATCACAGGCAGCGTATATTGGATTGTGGATACGTCGAAGAAGACTCTGATGAAATGTTCTACGTCTACATTGTTTAATCTATAATTTTAATTGCTGAAAATTATGCATATCTAAATTAATATGTATTTATTGTATAGTTTTTCTCTTCACATTGAATTTAGCTCTTGTATTCTTATATTTTATATAAATGTACATTATATTTTTACTTATGTTAAGATTTTGCAACAATTTGAAATTATTTGCTGATCTATTTGCATTTCTTTAATGATGAATAAAATTTAATCCTCATCTTACTTTTTGTTTTTGTTATAAATTCGGATATAAAAAAAAAAAATTTCAAACTTTGACCTCTATGAGCGACCTTTAAATTTATTTCAAAATTTCTAAAACTTCGCATGTCAAATTTGGCATATAAAAGGAAAAAAATTGGGGGGTCTGCATTATGAATTTCAAAAAAATATTTTTTGGACCACTCTAATATATATATATATATATATATATATATATATATATATATATATATATATATATATATATATATATATATATATATATATATATATATATATATATATATATATATATATATATATATATATATATATATATATATATATATATATATATATATATATATATATATATATATATATATATATATATATATATATATATATATATATATATATATATATATATATATATATATATATATATATATATATATATATATATATATATATATATATATATATATATATATATCCCAAGTAACATTTTGTATATATTATAGTCACAAACTATTGTTGTTTTATTTACGGAACACATACTGTTCTCAAAATAGGTTGCGGTATTTATACTTCTACAAAATATTGTTTCTGATTGTACACAGTAAAGCTACAGTGTAGTAGTAAACTTATAGCTTCGAATGTAACGTTTCTGATTATGTACTATGTAACTGTATTATTACTTCTACAAAATGACTACATTGTGTAAAGTCTACGAGAGTTTATAGCTACATTGTAAATATACTAAACGTTGGCCTTGTAAATGTATTTTTACATTTACAGATTAATTACAAAACTTTATTTTATTGAGAACTTATATACTTACCGTATATTTACGGGACATTTACATTAGGAATGTATTTATACTGTCACATAATTTATACAGTTTTCTTAAGTCAAAATTTTTTGTTTAATAAAAGACGTCTGTTCCCATCGTGCGATGATAAAGAAATTTATTGCCAGCTTTCAGTGATAGACGACTCAATATATTGGGCATTAGTTAATCGAATCTTAAGTCTTAATTAATTTAAGAGTTACTTGTGATTTTAAAGTTTCGTGGATTTAATTTCTAACCGAAGGATCCCCGAAAATTATTGCAAACACTTCAAAATATAAATATTATTTTGACGGGTAGTGGAAAGCTTTGGTATTATGAGCTAATACGTTGGTTGAAGTTTTCGAATTGGGATCACTTAATTAATATTTCAGTTACCTTTAACATTGACGGCCTTCCCATTTTTAATAGCAAAAAGAATTTTGGTCGATTTTATGTATAACCGATCATTCGGAATTCGGAGACCATTTGCATTTTATCGTGGTCCAACAATGCCAAGCTTAGAACGCTATGAGGCAAAATTTCGTAAGATAATTAATAAAAAATAAATGTCACTTTTGTTTATTTCACAAATGTCAAAAGTTGTAAAAGGATTTATACAAAGCTTTTACAAAATATATACAAGTAAATATTTGTAAAAGGAAGGTGTAAATGTAAATGCACAACAACGAGGCTAATACTAAACGTTTACATAATTTATACATGTAAACTCTTTGAATTGGAAGTTGTAATTGTATGATTATGTTTACAGATCAAACACATAGCGTTTACATTACGTTAACATGTTAACATTTTAAATATGGAAGTGTAAATGTAAATAAAATGTAAATGTATATATTCCAGTGTTGCAAAACGAAAAAAAAAATCGTAACGTTATGCGTTTCGTTTTTATAACAGTATATTTATTTTTTCGGTACGTTATTTCGTTATGAAACAGAAAAATATTATATTTTATTATGTTATAACGTTATAATTACGTTATTTTAAAATTAAATGTAATGTTTAACAGATTAGTTTTAAACATTACAATTTAATTTTAAAATAACGTAACTATAAAATTTGACTCATTTCAAATTCTTTAATTTTAATAATGTAACATATGTATGACTAATCTAATTGACATACATTACATATGTTATTCTTCCAACCAAATTATTCTAAACAATTAAATAAGTCATCAACAACTTAAAAGCCTAGATCTAATTTCCATAAATTCCCACGATATATATGTTATAACGAAATCCAAATAACTTAAAATAATATTAAAGTTGATGACATCACAAAAATAAATTTAAATAAAATTTAAATAAAATTTATTGAAATAAATATAATTCCTGCTGAACGAGGCAATTATATTTATTTAATATAATATTGACCGATATTAACTTTACATAATAAATCGATTGATAATTGGTTAATCGATTTAATTAGTAAAATAAATGTAATCTTAAGAGGGGATTATAGCGGGGAAACCCTTTATCAATTCCACTATAAATTGAATGTAGATTATAATGAAAAAGATGAATTAATAAACTTATCTGAAAGTTTAAAGTTTTAGTTTTTCTTAAACCTTTAATTGGAAGAAAGTCTGCTCAATAGGCCTTTGTCTACGAGTTAAACATGGTATTTCCAGTTACAAAGACTTTCTTCCCATCGTAAATATAAAGATAATAAGTGGACGCCGAAGTATAATAAATCAACACATTAAGTCCACCATAATAACGACGCCTTTTATTATTCACTATTGTATTATTCACTATTGTATAAAAAACAATTAAAAAACAATAATTTTAAAATTTTTAAGTATATATATTTTTTATAATTCACACTACTATAGTTTTGATCTCGTGGAGATCATCGACGGGCGTAGATATGTAACTGAAGTAATTAAAATTAAAGAATTATACAATGGATTATTCACGTCACTCCGACAAATATTTTGAAATCATTTCATATTAAAAATAATTAATTTTTACCAAAAATAAGCAATGTTATCAGGAGTTTTCACAAATCTGATAGTTTGTTTATAACTATTAGAGTTGCTTTTAATAGATCTTCAGATTGATTTCTCGGCCAGCATAAAAATATTCTTTCTTAAAATTATTCAAAACACCTGTGATGCAAAACGGCTACTACAGACTTGAAATTATTTAAAATAAACTTAAAATTGTACAACATTTTATGCCCGATTTATAGTCGGTAACTTTAACTTAACGTAAAGTACAAATGTATGAAAATGCACTAGAGCATTTATAGTCGTTAACGCAAACTTAACGTAAAGTTCATTTCATTCTATCTTAAAGATTTTGTTAAGGATTTGTTGACGTTTGGTATAAAAACTGAAGAAAAGTAATATTTAATTGCAAGTGTCCATAAAAATAAAATTTTATTTTTTAAAAAATGCAAAGGATATAAAAAGAGCGACTTTAAAGCCAAATATTAGCAGAAAATTAATATGAAAATAAATTTTTTTATTTTTAAATTTTGTATCAAATGTATGTTTCGAATTTTATTATTTTAAATTTTTATTTTAAAATCAGTTTATTACTTTTAAAGAATTGATTGATTTGTAACATTGATTACAAAACCATAATTAATATTAGATCAAACGTCAATGAATACGTAATTTCTTACCGACTATAAATCAAAATTTTTAGATGTCTTAAGTTAGGGTTAAGTTAAAGTTAACGTTAAGTTAACGTTACCGACTATAAATCGGGCATTAGAACTACCAAAATCTGTAGTTAAAGCGTTCGCAAAAATTGATAAAGAGCAGATAAGTTGGATTTTATTCAACCGGTTTTTGTGTTTTGATTTTCATATACATAATTATAAAAAAAGTCACCCGAAAAACGAAATAAAATATTGAGTTATCGTTACGTTTTACGTTATTGTAACGTAGTTTAATTTTTAAAACGTTATGAACGTAATTATTACTAATAACGCTATTTCATTTCGTTATTCCGTTTTTGCGTTTCGTTACGAGTAACGTTTTGCAACACTGATATATTCTGTGCACTCTCTGTATATCTACATAGGGCTATCTTGTATTTGAAAGCTTACAATTGAAAACTCAGCCATTTTATGCAAAATTAATATTTGACTGTATTTAAAAAAATAACAAAATACATTTAATGAAACTTTATTGGGTTTTATAACTTATGTTATAAGTATTTTAGAAAAACTTAAATTTATGAAAATAATAAAACAAATTTTATATAATTTTATCTCTCTAAAATAAATTGACATATAAAATTTTTTTTCAAAATTATATTTAATAATTTATTATTTTTATGGCGCATTATTAATTTAAAAGTATTTCCAAAATTTAATCGAAATTTTATTATTCGTTTGTAAATTTTGACATCCAACTATACAAAATTAGTTATGCCAAAATATAATATTTGCATTTTATAAACATAAAATATATTATTGTATTTGTATATTTATTTATATTTTTTGTTTACAAAAAATCATCTAAAACTTCGTATTAAAGTATGAGATTGTAACTTTTTTGTAAGTAATCCGTAGTGATAAAAATCACATACATTTTGCTTTCTGTAACACTACGTACGTGTTTGTAATCATACATAATTCTTACGCAAATTGATATCCGTAAACGTTCAGTAAAAGTCAAAATTATTCCCCAAAATGTATACGAAACACTTACTGAACGTTTACGGTACAGTTACCACTGTAACTTTACGATTGCAGAGTAAATGTACTGTAATAAATTTGTAAACAAAATTTGTTACTTGGGATATATATATATATATATATATATATATATATATATATATATATATATATATATATATATATATATATATATATAAATATATATATATATATATATATATATATATATATATATATATATATATATATATATATATATATATATATATATATATATATATATATATATATATATATTATAAATATATTTTTATATATATATATATATATATATATATATATATATATATATATATATATATATATAAACATATATATATATATATATATATATATATATATATATATATATATATATATATATATATATATATATATATATATATATTGTATATATATATATATATATATATATATATATATATATATATATATATATATATATATATATATATATATATATATATATATATATATATATATATATATATATATATATATATATATATATATATATATATATATATATATATATTAGGGTGCTTTTTTTTGGGCGACAATTCTTTTTTTCTGGTGCCCCACCAAAATTTTGTTGGAAATACCCAAGAAAACGTCCTCCAAAAATATGAGCCCTCAAAATTAATGTTTAGCACTCGGGATCGGCGTTTGAAAATTTTCCATACAAAATACATGTAAACTATAGTGTTTTTTAAAAAAAAAATTACAGCTCAGCGGCATTTTATACTATTTCAAAAAAGAAAAAAGCCACTAACTCAGGACTAAATTATCTACAAAAAAACCTAAACAGATGTAACTGTTACTTACACCGGTGACACAGTACAGATCACTAAAGTCAGTTTTATGTGTTTTTCTTGTTCTTTTGTTTTTATTTCATAAATGGCTAAAGCTACAGGAAAAATGTCAATAACAAAGTTGTAGTTAATTAAATTTCCTACAAAAAATTCATAGTAACCGAATCTCTGTGATTGATATTTCTCGAGATAATAAACTTTTATTATTTTAGAACTTGCGATTTTCATAAATTGATGACGTAAACCTCTTAAAACATCCATTTTAATAAAAGCTTATTATCTCGAGAAATATCAATCATAGAGATTCGGTTTTTTTGAGTTTTTTGTAGGAAACTTAACTAACTACAACTTTGTTATTGACATTTTTCCTGTAGCTTTAGCCATTTATGAAATAAAAACAAAAGAACAAGAAATTCATATAAAACTGACTTTAGTGATCTGTAGTGTGTCACCGATGTAAGTTACAATTACATCTTTGTAGGCACTTTTGTAGATAATTTAGTCCTGAGTTAGTGGCTTTTTTCCTTTTTGAAATAGTATAAAATGCCGCTGAGCTGTAATTTTTTTTTTAAAAAACACCGTATAGACCAGGGTAGAAGCCTTTAAAAATAATAAAAAGTAAAAAAAAATAATAGTAGGATGAAACCCATTAGAAAAGGAGGAGAATATTATACAAATGAAAGGAAAAATAATTTACGGGCGATCTGAGGTCGGGAAGGGGAAGGGGTGAGTTTTTAAGGGTAAAAAACGGTTTATCTCGATTTCCGGCAAAACTAAAAGTCCTATGGAAAAAATTTATATGGCAAAGTTGTAGGTAATAAAAAGATCTAAAACTTTTGTATCGACACTTTTTTCACATAACCTCAAAATTTATGTGAAAAATTCAAAAAACCAAGTTTTTGGTTTTTTATTTTTATCTTTTACAAAAAAATTTTTTTTTCACGAAATTTGGTGAAAACTTGCCTTTTTATGTCCCAAATACGCTGTAATTTATTTGATTGGAAATTTTTATTTGTTCACCTTATTTTGAATTAATATCGAAAAAGCACCCTAATTTTCAATCGAAAATTCACCCGTCAAAATATCAGCTTTTTTCAAAAAGTTGGTATGCTTTCTGTTCGTTAAAATCTCTACTTTCCGATGGTGAAAAAAAAAATATATAACTATAGTAAATCTTCTCAGAAAATGCAAAAAATGAATTGAGTTTTCGATTCAAAAAACCATAGTTTTTGGCTTTTCATTTTATCTTTTACAAAAAAATTATTTTTTTTTCACAAAATTTGGTGAAAACTTACCTTTTTATGTCCCAAATACGCTGTAATTTATTTGATTTGAAATATTTATTTTTTCACCTTATTTTGAATTAATATCGAAAAAGCACCCTAATTTTCAATCGAAAATTCAATTCATTTTTTGCATTTTCTGAGAAGATTTACTATAGTAATATATTTTTTTTTTCACCATCGGAAAGTAGAGATTTCAACGAACAGAAAGCATACCAACTTTTGAAAAAAGCTGATATTTTGACGGGTGAATTTTCTATTGAAAATTAGGGTGCTTTTTCGATATTAATTCAAAATAAGGTGACCAAATAAAAATTTCGAATCAAATAAATTACAGCGTATTTGGGACATAAAAAGGCAAGTTTTCACCAAATTTCGTGAAAAAAAAAATTTTTTTGTAAAAGATAAAAATAAAAACCAAAAACTTGGTTTTTTGAATTTTTCACATAAATTTTGAGGTTATGTGAAAAAAGTGTCGATACAAA